>JAHHFK020002066.1:0-52293 GCA_024533555.2 Aedes koreicus | reverse complement strand
TGTTTCCGTTTTGCATATCTAGGTATTCTTATATTTATCATATTTGTTTATGGATGTTATTATTTGGATACATACAGGTTTTCACATACATAAATTCATGTTTTGGTTGAGGGAGCCAGTATCAATTGTAGTCATTTTTTTTTCTCATTTTTTACATGGACCTTTCAGTATACATTCATAGACTACTAGTTGAGCGGTGTACAGCTAAATCTTATTATTAGTTGCATATCATTGATATTTTCCTTTGGAAAATAATAATAATAATAACAATAATAATAATAATAATAATAATAATAATGGAATTTGGTCTGCATTTGAGTTGCAAGCAGTTGATACCAGGTTGTATCGATGTTTTGTTGCATTGTACCATGAGATTGTATTAATTGGGATCAACGGATGTTATTTTATTTTTTATTTTTTATTAATAAGTGCTGTTCAATTCTGCAACGGTTGTATTGGATGAGACTAGATCAGTGACCAACCAGTTGATGTCATCATTTAAGCCAATGAGATCTACTACAAATGAGAATAGCGGTGCATGGAAACGGAACAGCACATCAACATTTTAGATACACTATTTTTTATATATAGTTTCAGGTCATCCATGGAAATAGAATGATGATATTGTCATCGAGCTGATCACTGAAGCTGTTTTTCGGGTACGTTCCGCTTTTAAACATCTATGATATTGTGAATCACTAAATACGCGTCAATCAAGCATTGCACATACGCTTGATTGAAAGTTTCAGTATGTCACTACTGGAGCGGGGCTTATTGTGTACGAAGATAGCTTCGGAATGCTTGCGTTCTTGAAATGGGCTATTGGAGTCGCGGTAGAGCTGTCACCTTCTAATCCCCGGATCTAAGCTTTTTGCAACTGTAAACAGCAAATATGAAACAGTTGCAGGAAGATTCTATCCATAATACCGCTGCCAGACAGTGGGAATTAGATTGTAAACACACACACACACACTGTCAAATTTTGAAATGCCAAATATTATTGCGGATTACAAAGTTTTCAATATTGAGTATTATATCCATGAACCCTTGAGAGATGCTGAGATACCCATAGAAGGATCTGTCTCCGATACAATAGCGAGTGTAAAACAACTTCATCAAGTTTATCAACTGTCAGAGTCGTTTTGGGTGACCATCACCAGTTTAGTTTTATACATTTTGTTAAAATCGATGAAGCTTTTGCTCCTTGATGTTCAGTGGGTATACCATTGTACCAACTACAAAAGGCTAAATTTGAAACTCATTGTGGCAACAAATTTCGCTGCGGCAAGTGCGGTGAAAACCACATGGAGGTAACTTGCACACAAGCTGCCCAGAAGTGTATTTATTGTGATGAGAAATCCTCACCCCTTGCACGAGTGCCCAAGGTGCCCAAGGCAATCCCATCAAGTACAGCGTTCATACATTGGACGCTGCAGGCCGTTATGTATAATATATATACGTATATAGAAATGCAGAATTAAAACCAAATTTTAATTTTATCAGCTGAAGAATCGGACTCTGTCTGATATGATGAAGGTAACCATACGGTGGAACAAACACCCGGATTCTCAAATGTTCCAAAAGTTGGCCGTAAGAAAACTTAAGTCAGTTCCACAAGATTGCGAAATTTTCAAATTAATGAGGATACATTAACATGGCACTTTCTGCTTCAATTTCTAGATGCAATAAAAATTTACTGCGATTACCAAAAATTAATTATATCAATAAACACACACTTTTGTTCTCAGAAAAACCATGGTCCGAATGAGATTTGATAGCTGATATTGAGACGTTTATTTTAGATTTGTTTAATATATAATACCCTCTTTAACTCTTAATGTATGCCCTTCTTCCGGCATTGCACTCGTACCTACAACAATTGAATATTTCATGGCCCCTCTCAGCATCAGTTATGTATTCCGATGGGTAATTCATCGAATAAGGTCGAAGGTATGATTACTGTACTACAGTACCATCCTGCAGGGACTTTTTTATGCGGTAAAGGGTTGCCAAATGGCACCCTACCACCTTGGCAATCTCTTTCGACTTCTTCTGGGCGAGCAACAAACTGGTGATCAATTCTTTCGCGAACATTTTGACGAATTTGCTATAAAACAAATAGAATGTTTGGATGCAGCACTTGAAAGTAAACATAAACAAATACACTTTCGACAGAAATTAGTCACTAGCTACATGAATTTACCCAATACTTAAGTTTGAACATTTTCGCATTATTTTCTGCCGCGCCCTGTACGCCTGGACGGAGATAATTCGTATGCACAGAAAAGAAAACAAATAATGTTCACAAGCGCGTAAAATTACCCCTCATTTTATTCCAAGCCAAAGGAGGTATGAGCAACGAAATTGTTTGCAATCTTTCATGCGCCATACAAGAATATTTACAATTTTCCATACAACAGGCTATATTCAAGCGTTATCTGGCTGAAATTTACATGAAATATCCCATTAATTTCTGCCAAACCTACACACCAAAAATTTTTGAATAAAACATGAAACGTAATTGAAAAACATGACATAATACTGAATAACATAAATGATAAGCAAACTCAATTTTACGTTCGATTTGACACACATAAAAATATCGCTCATGTTACCATATCTTTTGATCACAAACGACAAAATTCTACATCACATCAAATAGATTTTCGGCGCTCATTCAAATTTAAAAGGGGCACACTTTTTATTCGGTGTGCGGTGACTCAAAATAACACGAGCGATTGCTGCTTCAAGGCAAACGAAAAATTAAACGCCATCGTCGAGTGTTCTTGAATTGCGCAGTGAGGTAAAAACCGGAGAAAAAATGGTGGTTATGTGTATAATTTGTGATGTGGTTACAACGAATATTGATCAGTTTATAAAACATGTCCGCTTGCATAGAAAAGCTTACCGCTTTAAGTGTCCTATAGAAGATTGTGCCGTGATATTTAAATCATTCGGAGCTTTCAAAACACACCTTCGTCAGCGCAATATTGGCCGTAAAAAAGATGTTCAAATGGAATGTCTGGATTTGGCCTGCAGTTTTGAATGTACAGAATTCAGATTAATGACAAAACATGTAATGCGACATATATCTGAAGGATATCCGGTCTTTTATCCGCTAAAATGCTGAACCGGAAAACCCTTCGGTACACCAAATAAGGTCTGTATCCACATTAATCCGGACACCTTCAAGTCATTATAAGTTTTGGAAATATTGCACGTAGGAATGAAAAATTTCACTGTGGTATAGCTGAGAGTCTATGGTGAAAAAGACTATGATTGATGTTTACCTGACTTGTCAATACGGGACCTTGCAAAAACATTGGATTTACCTAAATCCACTGTTCACGATGTGCTCAAATCATTTTCGGAACGTTTGACGGTGGAGAGGAAACCGAGAAGTGACAAAAACATTGGACGCTCTGATCCTGTCATGGACCGAAAGGTGAAAAGGATATTAACGAAAAATCCAAATCTCTCCATTCGAACGGTGGCTCGTAAAATAGGGATGTCGCCTGGTTTTGTCCCAAAATCAAAACAACGTTTGGGACTTAAGTCGTATAAAGTAAAAACAGTTCCAAATCGCAACGACAAACAGAACTTGGCAGCAAAATCACGGGCTCGACGTTTGTACTGCGAATATTTGACGAAGTTTTCATGCGTTGTTTTGGACGATGAAAATTAAGTCCTGGAGGATTTCAAGCAGCTTCCAGGGCTGGCTTTTTATTCTGCTATGGCCAGAAATGCTACAGCTGAGCATTTCAGAAAGAAGAAGGCATCGAAATTTCTCAAAAAAAAAACCTTGTGTGGCAAGCAATTTGCACGTGTGGCAAAAAGAGTAAATCTTTCGTCACTACAGGCACAATCAACAAAGAGATCTATCAGAAAGAGTGTCTGCAGAAGCGATTGCTACCCTTCATCAAAAGCCACAAAGAAAAACCTTTGTTCTGGCCCGATTTGGCATCATGCCACTATTCTAAAACTGTGATGGAGTGGTACCAAGCAAATCAAGTGAACATTGTACCAAAAACCTCAAACCCGCCAAATTGCCCAGAGCTACGACCAATCGAGAGATATTGGGCTCTGATGAAGCGGAAGCTTTCTAGAAAGAAGCAAGGAATCAAAGACATCAAACACTTCCAGCAAATTTGGACAAAGACGGCTTCTACGATTTCTGAAGAGTCTGTACAAACCCTAATGGACGGAGTTAAGCGTAAAGTTCGAAAATTTTATGCAAATACCGAATAACTATGTTTTGTCTTCACGAATTGCTGAAACACATCCCATGAATCTAAAATAAACAACTACGACGGAAATATAATGCGAAACTTATGTTTTCTTCATGTTTTGAGGTGTCCAGACTATTGCGGATACAGACCTTAGTCTGAAAATCCACAATATGTACTATCACCGGAGTATTTCAATTCAAAAGGATATCCCGAAAACTCAACTTTCTCAGGCAGAGGAAGAAAATCTTGGAACTATCGGATATGAAAAATTACCTGAATCATCAATAGCGGTGAAAACTGCAGAAGAAAACGAAGAAACGGAATTTAACTTGATGGAAAATTTGGTTGAAGTGCAAAGAAACATGGAAATAGTATTCGGTGCTATGTTTCTCAAATTAATTTCGAAAAATCATGCCACAGATGTAGTGGTTCGGAAAATTGTAGAAGCTATGGAAGAAGTAACGTTTATCGCAAAAAACATTTACGGTTTAAGTGCGATTCTGACGCACTCAATTTATCTGAAGATGCAAGAAGAAAACTAATACAGTTTGTGTGCTTTGGAAATCTGTTTGATAATCTCTTTGGAACTGGTGGAAAATTCCGTTCTACCCACATTCGTACAAAATTCTTTCAGAAAAACTTTTCATATATTACACCTTCCTTAGTGGAACTGAAAAGAGACCGCGACCATAACAATTGCTTCTTCTATCATGACCCCATTCTAGAGACTCTATCTTAAATGCTTAATGATAGCAAAATATACAACGCCATTTTCCGTGATAAATATTCTGTTCCCGGGTACATGACCGACTATAGTGATGGTCTTAAGTTTCAAAACAGTAGTTTTTTTTGGTTTTTTTAGAAAACAATAGATCTATTTATTTATCAGGATGCTGCAGCAGTAGTAGTAAATGCCATTGCATCTGGGCGTCATAAATTGGAATGCACATACATGGTCATCGGAAATCTTGATCAACACATACGTAATCTAACAGAAAACGTACAGCTAGTTTTATTATACAAAATAAAACAAAATCACTTATTTTGGAGCCGATAAAGTTCGGAGATGACTCATTGAAGATTTGAAAACACTTGAAGATTCTGGAATAATTGTTAAAGGCGGGGGTTATGACGAAAAGATTTATGGCTCTGTGTTCATAACAATGAACGACAACCTAGGAGCTCATCTAGTAGCAGGGTTGATAGATAATTTTTCAAGAAGCTCTTTCTTCTGTCGATTTTGTTTTATTGAACATCAATCATTACAAGAAAATTGCTTCGGCATTGCTAACCTTAGAACACCTCAATCTGGTAAGCACGACATTGCTGTGATAAAAAGTACCCCATCGAAGATACCTTATCGTGGCGTTAAAGCAACCTGCATCTACAACGAACTCAACTATTTTCAAATGTTCCACTATGGTTGTGTGGCCCATGACCTGTTTGAAGGATGGGCCAATGGTGACATGTTCCTGATAATGCGTAAAATGGTCAAGGATAAGCTTCTATCTGCCAACTTTTTACAAGCGAGAATCAACAGCATTTGCAAGCAATTGAAGTTAAAAACTAAAATTGCTTTTGACTTCACTAGAAAAAGTAAAACTATTAATACCAAAGCTTGTGATGCATGGCACCTAATTCAAATTCTTCCTTTGATAGTTATTAATACCATCGTAGACTACAATAACCCATCAATAATAATGTTAATTCTTATAAAACAACTCACTGATATTATAACTTCACCAGTAATTTCCAAAGATCAAAATCAATTACTAGTATCTCTAATAAGAGAATATCTAGAGATAAGGACACAAGAGTTTAACGTGTCCTTGAAGCCCAAGCAGCATTTTACTACTCATTATCCGCATTTTATACTATAGTTAGGTCCACTGATGATCTACTGCACTCTTTTTTGCGAACGTAAGCATTGCTTTATTAAAAGAGCTTTGCGAAGCACACTTAACTTTAAAAATGTTGTAAAATTTTGCTGTGAACATCATCAGTTTTATCAAGGTTTGCTCAATACGAAGAATAACCGCTTTGAGCGCGATTTTCTGGTGGAAAAATTTGTTGAATCATATGAATATCTACCAGAATCATGCAAAACAAAATTGAGAGAATTTGAACTAATTAACGATCAATGTTTTTATGCTGAAGAAGCTGCGTATTGTGGATACATTTATAAATAGGGAAACTTCCTGTTTTTAAACTATAACGAGTATGGAGATTGTTTTTATATATTAAGAATTCAGCTTATGATATTTGACAAAGTTTCAAATAATATCCTTATCTACGGCAAAAGAAAGGCCGTTCACAACATACATGAGCAAGGATTACTTGTGATTTATACTTCTGTTACATACGTACATGCACAATATCTTTAATCACTAATTGATTTAATTTTAGCATCAACAACATTGGAAAAAACATTACCCAAATTGTATTTGAGTCTGATGGATGTATAAGGATAAGCTTCTTATGCTTCTCGAAGCAGATGAAATGTGGCCGCCAATCGAAAACTTTACACCTTCTTCCGATGAAACTGATGCACAATCTAGCGGTAGGTAAAATCCACATTTTTTCCTATTTGGTATCGTTAGGATTACTATCAGGTTCATTCTATTCACTTTTGTAACGGTGTTTTGTTTCTCAATCTATTTGCAGTCAGATGAGTGTATCCATACATTGTCTTCGCTTTGTTGCATGTTCTTATAAAAATTCACCACACAGTTCGCTATCTAGACTTTTCACATATCCTACAATATAAATTCACTCACCTTTGTTGTTATTAAACAACTCAAAACCACAGTTTGCATATTGTAAATGAATCTGTAAAATTAATAACGAATAATTATGTTGGTTACCTATCATTAAAATAATAATATTTCCATCGCCTGTTATTCACTTTCACACGCAAACTTGTTTTGATTTATTTAGCACCTTCGGTTTTCGTACGTTAAAATTTCAATAGAACTTATATGCACTGATCGATTATCGAGTCGATTTTCTTCATGAACTTTCTTTGGTGTTAATAATTCTGTAGCAATAAATCTCTTTGCTATAATTGATGTACGGAATACTAAATTGAAACCTGCTTGAACCAGCTGAGTCTAAACAACAGTGTCTTGGTTTTGATAGCCGTGATTGATTTAAAGAGAAAGTCTACTAAACAAGTAGGGTAAGGAACAGCTTAATCAGGGGTCGCTATTTTAATCAGTTGTTAGGAAATAGGTCTATAACTCCTACATTTTCCAAATTATTTCATTTTTAATGATACGATCATAAGCTTTATGATTACCAATTTATTACTGTCATCTTGAAGATTTAAAATACATCATCTAGAAACCATCAGTTTCTGACCTGCTGAAGAAGTTCGCTCAAATGTTGCCTTTGTGTATTTTGCATTTGCATCGCGTGTACCGGAGAGCATGTCTTCATCAGCTCTCTCCCACAACTAGGCTTGTTGCCAGAAAGTGATGTTGAACATTGAGTTAAATTTATTACATATTTAGATAATTTGAAATCGCTATTTATTTCATGTTTCTTCCAGTCATTGGAGGTTGAACTATGCTTATGATTATATTGTCCATCATCTGGCACTATCATTTGCAATAATAAAAATATGTTTTGCAGCTGTCCAGCCTGCTGTCTCTTGCATTTGTTTGTTTTTAAACGAAGCATCCCGTTTGTCGTCACAGTTGCTTTGGCTAACATTTGCGTGAGAGTAAATGAAATAAGAAATACACAATCTAAAGATCAATGACAAACTTAAAGTTTGGTCGTGTACGTCTGTCTCATAACCTGCAAGTATTTGAGTTTGTGGTCGTAGCAATCGACATGTTTTGGTTGATTGTTTTGGTGAGCGGTAGGGTAAAACGAAGGAGCGGGTTGAGGAAATTGACGTTTGCAGCAAATTGTGAACTGGCCTATTTCATTTCGCCTTCGCACACATGCACAGAATCACACTCATACAATATTGTTAGTTTATGTACAGATTGAGGAGCTGAAGAAAACATTTTTTTAATCGAAAAGCAATCCGCATGCGTTTAAGAAGTCCCTGCAATTGGGAACTTTATTCCATGGCTATGAAATTTTCTGAGACTAATGGTATGTTCCGATAGACCAGACGTAAGCAGAGGGATTAATGTCTAAATATTGGCAGTTCTAATTATAGATTACATACAGCTTCATAAAATGTATCAGGGGCTGACTAAACTGCTTAAAACCCGTCCCGTACCCTATATGACATCAAATAGGACCTTATAAAATGATTGGCTAGAATATACTCCCCTGATGTTTGTCAAAATATTTTGGTTTAAGGTCAGGAGCTCACTAATGTGGTGGATTTGTGGCATCTGCTAGTATGGGAAAACACCTTATCGCCGTTTGCCTCACATCATAAGACTTTGACTCGATGTTTTGATATGCTATGCGATACCATATTTCCGCCACATCAGTGCCTCGGACATGTGTAAACTTGTGACCTTTCGAGCAATATTTGAAAGGAGCCTAAAAAGAATCGATATACACATATATACATATAAGGATAGTGAAAGGTACTTATTTATGCATATAAGGTAGAATCGATGACTATGAGAATACCTGAAAAAAGTTGTTAACTCGAAGCATACACGGTAAGAATCAAAAACCTATTGATGGGTAAAATTTCACCCATTTCCCAAAAGAGGGAGTCAACCCATTAAATGCGTCAACTCAATTTACCCATTTATGGGTATATGATACAAATGTCAAAAAATGGATATTTTTTTCCCATCTTTAAAAATGAAATTTTGTGGAAAATGGTTAGAAATACCTATTATCTGATATTTGCGCAATTTACTCAATAATGGATATATCGAGTTTATGGATACTCACTTTTTTGTTATATGAGTAAAAATTTTTACATTAATGAGTTTTTGATTCCGAAGGAAAAAACGCAATCAATAGTTTTATGAAACTTAAGCTTTATTTCTCATCATAAACAAATTGGATCGGATTCTTACGGCTCGTTTTCAAGCCATGGTCATGTTTAACATGAACTTTGAGCTCAACAACGTAACATCGCATGAAGGCATTGTAGCCGGACACTGGACATTTTAGACCTGCAACCTGACTTATGTATAACACCTAGTGGTTACCCTGCAGCCTCTCGAGCGAGGCATTCTGAAACTTCTAAACTTCTGAAAATCGGGGCAGAGGTCAATCCGTGTCAATCCCTTATGGGAAACTGATGAGAGGTAAGATAGATGGTGGATAGCAGGTGCAAACAAATGAAAAGTTGAAATATTTCAAATACCCATGTATGGGTAAAAAACAAACCATATTTTTTTCAATGAAACATTATCCAAATGAGTAATATTTTACCCATTTTCGTGTTTTCGTATTTACTCATTTTTTGACAGCTGCATACAGGTTAGAAAAATTGGTGAAATTTTTCCCATTAATGGGTTTTCGATTCCTACCGTGTAAGTTAGATATCAGAACCGATCATCTTACAAGACAAGTAATATTCAACTGAAGTTAAGTTAGTCATATTAGAGCAAGATTTTCAATAACTTCAAATTATTGCTTATATTCATAAAGTTGGGATAAATTATCCAACAAAAAAAAAAAAAAAAACGGTTATTAAGGTATGAAGTTTTTACTAAAAATCCAAAGCCTTTAATTTATTTTTGTTATCATTAGTTACTCGAAGCTGTTAAACATTTTTAAAGTAATCTTCTTTACATTTTAATTTTCATTGAATTCCCATGGTACTGGATGAAAGGGGACCTATACGATGAAAATATGGCGACTAATTCGAACTGGTCTAATGCAACTAATAGGAAAACTGAAGCGACACGAATATCTACCTCCTGCTCAAAGAGGCAGACTAGACCTATCTTTCTGTTCAAGATAGCTTTCATTGGACTTTCTGTGGAATGCCATCAGTGATCTCCATGGTAGCGATCACTTACCAATCGTTATTTCAATTAAGTGTGGCCAACAACCTTTAGAACCATCTCCAGTTCCATTAGCAAAAATATGCAACGACGTTGACAATCAGTACTGAATCCGTCGATACACTTTCACCGTTAGAAAAATATCGAAACCTTGCCGATTGGTTCTACAAAAGCTCACCACACAAAAAAAAAGTTCCAAGTGCACCCTTCAAATGGAGACCGATGAATGAACAAAACTGTATTTACAAAAATCTGACGCTTTCAAAGCTTTTCGTAGCCACATGACTTCCACTTACTTCGAGGAATATTCAAAACATGAAACACAGCTGAAACAACCTGTCAAAGCAATAAAAAAAACGCCGTTATTGGTGAAATTTCGCCGAGGGACTCTCACGAGAAACATCAATGACCACCTTGTGGAGGGTGGCTCGCAACATGCGTAACCGCTCATCTTCGAATTAAATTTTTAAATTAAATCATCTTCGAACTAAAATTATTAAATTCAGTCTAATTAAACAAAACAGTAAAAATATGGATTGTGCAACGCTTTATTTTTCCAAAGGGATGAATATGACTCGAATACCCAGAAATCGTCCGACATATTTGTGAATAAAAAATCTAAATAGCAGTTGTTTTAATTTTTCACGGGATTTACTTGATGGAGCATTCATTCAGCACTTTTATCAAACAGAGTATGGAGCGTTTTGTTATCCCCTACAATTGATATCAAGAAAGATTCATTTTCACCATCAACCATAAAATTGGCTGCTCTTAGGTTAAAATCTCCGTTTATGTCAAAATTTGCTTCCGTATCAAATTTCGAAACAATATCACCAGCAATACTAAACAAAATTGAAACGACGCTTTTCTCGCGTGTTCTGGGGGAAATACATTGACACAAAAATGTAAATTAGGCCTCCAATGAGAAATCTTACACTTGTATGATTAAATTGTTTCAATTCATTGTTAACAGTAGCTGCTTTTACAACAGCCCCACCGTTTTTTTGTTTTTTGGATAAAAATTTATCGCAATCATGTCTAAAAACGTTAAAAAGATTGCCAAAAACTTTTCCGTTACACATTCCAGCATCCCAGCTCGTCTCAGTTCCTAATATTAGTGAATTATTGAATGCAGCAACTGTTTATAGACTTCGTTCATTTTAAATACACTTTTCATTCTATTAAAATTTTGACAGTAAATTAATAATTCTTTGGTTTCATGCTTTTGAGGTTTTGAGGTTTTTTGTAGCACTTTAACTAAAACTATTGAAATTAATTAACTTTTCATTATAGTCAAATGTAATGTAAGTCGACAAATTTATGTTACCTTAACTATTTACTTCTGCTTGATTGAGAGAAGTCGTCAAATTCAGCATAGCATCGTCGGGTGCTTCAAAGTTATTGTCCTCCTCCAAGAGGTCCTTCAAATTTTAGGGGAAACACGAATGCTTACATGTGAATGCCACGCACGGTGCAGGTGAGAGGACCCCCGATTCCGAGAGGCCTATGACTCCGAAATTGGTACATAGAACTGTAATTCACTCTACTTGCTGAATTGCAACAAGTTAATCAACAACGATTTTCAACCACATGGCTTCAAAGTCGTGGTAGTGCAGTCGATAGAACAGAAGTGACTAAGTGACTATAATTTTTACCTTTCTACAATAGCATATAGAAACAATCATACGTCTTTTGGTATTGACCATTATTAAATTTTCTACGGTTAAGATTTGACAACTTCACGAGAGTGCGATCTTTCATGTCAGTAATAAAAAACAACATAGTAGACTGGAAACCTTCACTTGTCACATAAAATCTCTTTCGGAACAGATGCTCGTCAAATTTTCAGTTTAGGCTAGAAAAATAGAAATTAAAGTGAAAATGGAAAACACCTTCACCGTTAACAACACATTTGATTCGGTTGCCGATCCAGTACAGTTCTCCATCACCATTGGAAACGAGCATTTTCTCGTAACGCAGCAGGATAGAAGAAGCATTTGGGATCGAAGAACCTGGCAGCTGGTTCGAATCATGCCGGCATCGTTGGACCCAACGTTACAGCTCGCATCGTGCCAGCAGAACCAAGTACACCTTCAGCAGTTTATACAACAGCTACTAGCCCTTATGACTGTTTTCCCGAAACCATCTACGACTATCGATCGTCCTATCGCCCAAGCGACACCGCCATTCAAATTCCATTACGAGAAGCAAACCTCTACCGATGATCTATGTTATTACACACGGAAAATTGGGCCAGCAGAGGCACCAGTATTGAGACATGTAAATTTCGTGATTGATCGAGGACTATTGGATAAAGGCTGTAATACAACCGAAGATGGACGACCAACCAGGCAGATAAATCAACCGATGGAATGTGATCCAGGGGAAGGAACAAGTGAAATGCGATCGATTCTAAAAAATGAAAGTGCTTACGACTTTATGAAGCATAGGAAGGAACAGGAGACATTCTTTTGGTGAGAAAATAAACGTAAGGGTTTCCATAAAAAATGACGTTTTTCGGTGAAATTTTTGAAAAAAAAAAAGCAAATGTCGAGTTACTTGGGCATTTATGTAGCATTTGTAATGTTGTTTTCAGCGAAGTCGTTAAGATGAACATTCTAATACTATAAAATTGAATCCAGTATGTATAGTAGCCGTTATTTAAGTTATGCCGTTTTCGATAAAATCGTAAAATCGACTTGTATTGAATCGCCGATATCTGTTTTTGAAAAAACTTCAATTTCTTTGAAGACTCAGAGATAAGTACAACTTATTCTGTCTGTAGTCACAAAACTAATGAATTCAATGTGTTCAACCTGTTCCATACACCTCTGAATTTCGCCTGTCTTCTCATATTCTCTCTTTCTCTTCATAGTGAACTCTCAGCGAGTTCTCAAGTGTTACCTTTCTACCACAACTCCTTTATCCTTTACTTTAAAAATAGTTTGAAATTTGAAAGTATATTGATTCTGAATTCATCATCAATTTCATTTAGGTTTTCGATTGCACGTACATGCTAAATCATCTATGAACATTTACAATATAACTTAAAATATTCTAATACTTTTGATACTGATACTTATTCTTATATTAGACTAAGTCACTTCTTCTGCGTTTCTTTGTTTTCCTATTGAAACGTCTATTCGAAACCATTTGGAAAGGCTCTAAATTGTCATGCTGTGAATCTTATTGATGTTCTTGGTTTGAGAAAATAAAAAAATCGGCTGGAAAACCGTAAAAATCTTCACTAGAACTACTATCAGATTCTTGTTCGTTTACTTCAGCTACGTGAATCGATACTTCTTACCAAAGCCGATGACAAAACAACACCAACAGGTGGCACTGACGTCGAAATTAGTGCTTCTTGGTTTGATAACGATGATAAAACTGGTGCTGCTTCTTGATTTGGTGACAAAATAGGTGCTGGATTGTGTCTTGGGTTCGTCATACCCTCCACCGGGAAAACTAAGGTTCCCTTGCGATGAGAGTTAGACGGCAATGTAAGCTGACGATTATGCGCCAAGACTACCCTTTCCCCAAGAGAAATCTGAAAAGTAGCATTAGCAACTTGTCTTAAAAATGTGGCTGGTATCCACTGTCTGATGTCTTTAGGGTTAATATTTTTATAGAAAATGCAATCTCTATTCTTGAGATGGGTAAAAGCATCAGACTTTTTGTGAACTTCAAAATTCACAAGCTTTGGATCATCATGCGAGTTAGTCAAATTGTTTTTTTAAATTACTTCGATGGTTAAATAAGTCCATTATTGTTTTTGGTTTATAAAAGACTAATCGTTGGGAAGGAAATTGATTTCCGAAGTTAGACAAAAAATAAGCTATTTGTTCGTCGATGTCGAGCCTTCTCATATCCGGGTGAAGCAAAAACTTCTTCAATACGCCATCGACCAGTCGTACAGTTTTTTTCAGCCTGCCCATTGCTCTCCGGGTGGTACGGTGGACTCTACATTACTCATATGTTCTGTTTTCTTAAAAAAATTCACAACATTTTCGGAGTTAAATAGTGGTCCACCATCTGTAACTACAACATCAGGTAGACCGAACCTGGCAAAAATCCCCAAAAGTACTCCTAGGACCTTTTTACAGCCTGTATCGTATCGCCTTTATTCCAGCTGGTATAGCTGTCCACAACTACAAGTAAAACCTTTCGGTCAAAATGAAAAAATCTGCGTGAATCCTGCTGAAAGGTTTGATGGCGAGTTCCCATTTTAACTAGGGAGCTGGTTTGTTGATCGCTATGCCATCTGATGGCATATTACACAACCTTTCACGTAATTCTTCTCGTCCTTGTTTAGTGTGAACCAATAGACTGTCCTTCGAGCTAGTGGCTTGATTTTGTTAATCTCAGAGTGGTTCATATGCAGCATTTTTAGAACCATCTTCTTCATAGTTTCAGGGATTATTGCGCGATCCTAGAACGGAGCACATCCACCGACTTCCTCAAGTTCCTGGTAATATGAGTACACGTCTACAAAATGCCTTTCCAATCTCTGAGGCCAACCACATTTCAAGTATTTTAGAATCTTCTGTAGGATCTCAACGCTCAAATTTTCCTTACACGGTAAATCTGAAGTATGCAATTATGACTTCAAAGTAGGCACTTTGCTTGAAGACTGGAATTATGCACAAAATGCCTAAAAGGATTGTATGCAAAAATGCCTAAAAAGGATGTACGTCAAAAAGTGCATAAATTTTAGGCATTTTGTAGCATGTGAAAGATATTAGAAACTTTACATTTTTAGACTGTGATTGTGTTGAAACGAGTAACTTTTTGAAATGAAGATGAGATAAGAAACTCAGAGCCAGTATTTCAAAAGGGCGGATCTGCTTTTTTGTAATCAACGACATTCCCTATTGATTTATCTCAAAAACTCACACATGCAAATAAAATACTCCACTGAGTTGGTCTTAGAAAATGATTAAAGAGTCATTGCAGATTAAAGTTCATTTAAAACTTTAAAATATATTTTATTTAAATGATCAGCTTCTATTTATTTCCAAAATTAAGCGCACCACGTGTTCAGATTGCCTCGCACTGATAAATTCCGGAGCACTTAGCGATTTGGGCGTAATTGCATTTGTAAACAAACACTTCAATCGCTGGTTCCTCGCGAATTTAAGCTCAATCTAGAAAACTAGCATAACAATCAAGTAGATAACATATACCTCTATGATTTGGTAGATTTTGTTTGCACGATTCAGCTTACACTCGCGTGGAATCGATGGATGAAGTGTTTGTTTACAAATGCAATTACGCCTAAATCGCAAAGTGCTCCGGAATTGTTCCGCAATATGAACAGTGAAATAGCGCCGGGTTTCTCAAACTAGAATTAAGCTTGTGATTATTTTTGACCTCGTGTACATAACCATCAATTTGGGCACAACAATAATCAAATGAAGATTACTTGCCTCTTAGCTTGTCCATGATACTGGATTCAAGTTTTGCTTGCAAGAGCTCATTTTTTTTTATTTTCACTTTTTTCAGGCAAAACCAGTCAACTAAGCACAAATCGATATTTCCACTTTGTTGATAGCGTTGTTTTTGTGCATTTTTTCTATCACAGTGGAATAAAAAAAGGACTTAAAACTATTCATTTTTTGGGATTCAAAAGTAGGAATTTTGTGACGTATGGAGTTTGTTCCTTAAAATGCATAGAAAGTAGTCAGAACAGGATTACCTCAGAATTACCGTGTAGCCAAGGAAGTTACACAGAAAAAAATATATGAAAATTACTTTTGATGTAATATAAACCATCACTGAAAACTCGTTGACCTACTTAATCGTTGAACATATTTTTCAATTCTAAAAACCGTTAATAGCAAGTTCATGTAAAACTGTATCACATTTAACATAATATTCTAGCCTAGATTTATATTTGCAATCGATAATGTAGAATTATACGACACGCTCTTATTTCTCGAACTCAAACGCTTGAAATTTACATGACCTCAACACAATTCAGCATCACCGCTCAGCCTGTCATGCCAGAATAAAAATTAAGTCACCGCCATATTGTGTACGCTTAGGAACGGGAGTGAAAAGTTGAAAATTTAGAAAACGTTTGAAATAATAATATGTGACTGTGGAAATCGCAGCGGAGGTGTGTTCGCTTTCATGAAACACGTCCAAATTCACCAAAACCTGCACGTTTACAAGTGCCCGGTAAGCATACACAGATCCTTTCGAAATCATCTGAAAAAGAGTCATATGAATGCTATTTTTTCCCTGTCGATGTGTGAAAAAAAAAAAACAATTGAACACAAATGGAATCTTCTTGTTGAAAACTTCACAAAAAGCCAATAAAAAAATTGTTATCATTAACTTGTGATGATGATGATGATGATGATGATGATGATGATGGTCCCGCCCTTACCCCTACAAAGGTTTGAGCTAGACGATTTTATCTCTAAGATAATTAATTTGGTAACAATTCAAACCCAAAAAACAACAAACTCCCCCCAATAAAAATTTCTACAAAACCCTTTTCCCCCCCCCAACCAAAATTTCCCCACAAAACCCCACCCCCCCGCCCAACACCTCTCCCCACCACCCCCCAAAAACACACTACAAAACACACCCCAATATTCGCCCCCCCCCACAGCCCACCCCCCAACACTAATGCCCCCCCCTTTTATAGCTCCAAGAATATCTCACCACCCAAGTAGCAATTCAAATGCAAATTGGTTTTATTCATGTTTTATGGTAGTTTTATCAAAGCATTATGGAGTGCATCCGGTTTTATCAGGGCATTTTCCAAGATAAGGTGGTTTTAATTCATTAACAGTTCTTAAGAGTGATTAAAGAACACTTGAAGAAACCTCCATAAAACTACATCATTTATAAGTGTAATTCACCTTATCAGTAGTTTTATAAGATACTTGATCCCCCTCTCAAGACATCGTTTCGCAACTTGCATAAAACCTGATAAAAGTTTTGTAAAAGTTTTATGACATTCTTCTGTAAGATGAATGTATCTTGGAAATGCTGCCATAAAACTCTCTTAGAACCATTTGATTTTAAATAAGAGCACATATTCTTGAGAAAGCACATTATGTGAAAAATAAACAAACTGTCCCAATGGACGCCCACAGGTGGAAGAAATGAAAAACTAGCGGATCCTTCAAGCGGAAATTCAATAAAAACCTATCCAATATATTGAACACTCCTTCATCTCAGCCACCAACGACAATTTTTTTTTTTGACCATTCCATTGGATTCGCAGCCTACTGAGACTAACTTATCAAAAGGGTCTATGCGTTATGCGTAAAACGAATAAAATAAAATGGTGCAATGTGTCGCCAGTTGAAAACCGAAATGCATAACTCATGATATTTGATTTTATGCCAGTTGTGCAAGTAAAACCTAACGTCTCAGGTAGTGCGTTATATGGCGCACCACCGTGGAAATACAGCGCAGTACTTTTGACGTAAGCTTTAATGTGCACTACGATTGTAAAATGTTATGTTAATGTTGAATTCTCCCGAGTCGTGCATTTCAGTTCCCAGTAGGCTACACAATATTTATACTCGTTGCAAGTAAAAATTAGTATATCATCTGAGCGAAAATCGATTTTTCCCATGATCCGCACGTTTAATCCAAAGTTGGAAGTAGTGCGCTGGAATCGCTCAGTGATCCACTACACAGTGCACTTTTTCCAACGCTAGGTTCAGCGTACAGATCAAGAGAAAAATCACCTTTCGCTCAACTGATGTTTCAGCCATCGACGCAATATTATTATCTGTTCTTCTTCCCAAATCCATTGTTAGCATATTCAAGTTAGAGTTTTTTTTTAAATGTTTTAATCGCCTTACGCTGGTGATTAAAAACAATAAATTATAAGCTGTAGTTATGAAAAAAAATTATGCATAGGCACTTTTGATTTGCATGTTTTCACATTTTCTTTGTTTATGATGTGCCTTCTCCACACTGATTTTATGGCTATCTTACGAAAGACTTGTTTACCTTGAGCAATTCAAACAAGTTTTATTCAAGCGTTACTCCTCTTTTTCAAGAATAGAACAAGTAAAGATGAACTTATCGCGCTCCTAAAAAAATCTTGTTAGTCTTGTGTAAGAAATATTAGTTTTATATGCGTTTTATGGTAGTTTTAGATAAAACCATTGAAAAAATGGCGAGCGTGGCTATTCTGGATTCCCTCAGAATGGTAGCCATTTGCATATGTATGCAAAAAAAACTCTCGTTTTTCCAATGCTACGAACAATTTCTGCTGTTTAAAATACATTTTTAAACTTAACATGGATTGTAGACACAATTTATTCAAGATCTAACAATTTATCAGCCTTTTCACCTAATTGTTGAATTTTCAAGTATTTTTTTATTTTTCAAATAAATCAATGGTCTAGCAATGATTCCGTGGCGCATTAAAATTTTCGAACTTTTATGTTATAAAAACACCAATAAACTGAACGTCGCATGAAAAATTTATCAATTGCAGGCAAAAAACTCATGCATTTATGGTCAATTTTACAATTAATTTACATACGTATCCACTTTGGAAAAGAAACATCATATGTCTATCGATGTTTTTTTTTCTCTTTCAACAGAACGAATCCAAAAATGGAATCTTCGAAACATATTTGTGACGGACTGGAAGTGTTCTTAAAGAGGAAAATCATAAAACTACCAAAACTTGTGGTAGTTTTATCATAGTTTTAAGCATGTCCTGCATGTCATTACAAGTATGTACCGATAAAACTATCAAGTTTTAAGCGCATCTTGGGAAATAGTCTTGAAAACCTCCTGTAGTATGGGCCTTTTTGAACTTATGAGGGTTTTATGGCTGTTTTATCGATGTTTTGTAGAATATCTAGTTTTATGCGTGGTTTTATCAAATGATTCTTGAGAACTTCTTCAAGTGTACCTTAAAATTGAATTTGTTACTTCGGGAGGGCACAATGATGACAACACACCAAAACAAGCACCACCCGCACTTACACTATTTACCTTTTCACCAACAAAAAAATACGAAAAAACTCCCCGCACACAACAACACACAACCCCCCACTATTAAACAACAATATCAAAAAACCCAAGGCCAATTTTTTTTAACGAATTCAAAAAGAAGTCCATCATATCTGTATACCCCGCCCCAGGCCCAAACCATTCTAGACTTCTTTTTTTATTTTTTTTTTAATAAAACAACATTATAATAAATATCCTCCTCACCCCCCCGAACGAAAAAAAAAGTAGTGATTTTTTTATTATAAAAAAAAAAAAAAAAAAAAAAAAAAAAAAAAAACCAACCATTTTAATCTGTTTCTAAAGAAAATCCGCCAAAACCACCCTTCTTTTTAAAAAAAAAAGCAACATAAATGTACAAAATAATCCGTTTTATATGTATGATGTGTATGATATGTACTACCACCCATTGTAGCACGGAAACTAAGTCCGACAGCAATGGGCTCTCCTCTCTGTTAGACTTGATCAAGCTTTAATAACCACTGATGATCCTAATCATGCCACTGTATGAAGGGCCAAAAAGGGGTTGGTGGATCGATATGCAACATCACTTATACGTATCCACAGGGATATAAAGAATCTCCTTCCAACAACAAGACTGAACAATTGGTCAAAAGAGCAAGCTATTTAACAGGAGGATGCCCCAATGGGCGGGGAGAAGAGCTCGCCCTCTATTCACAAACTGTTAGCAATGGGGAGTTGGCATTCCCACTCTCCCCATCCAGATTGCTTCAATCGGGTGCCCTGATGGTCCCTCCCATTCCCATGAAATATTTATATAATGGTGTACAAATATATGTATGTAAATGAAAAATACTACAAGCATTCGTATCAATTAGGGAACGTCCATTAAGTATGTCACGCAAAAAGTGACTTTTTACCGACCCCCCCCCCCCCCCCCCCCCCCATTGTCACGTTTTTTGTATGGGCCTTCAAATTTTTTTGTATGAATCGTCACGTTTTCCTAAACCCCCCTCCCCCTAATTGCGTGACATAATAAATGGAACTTCCCTTAAATATGATCTTCGTTCGGTTGATCCTGAAATGCAAGAAATGTTCTATAGTGTTAAAGTGTAGAATTCTGTGGTTCGCACTTAAGCACGTTTTCGTTCGTTTTCAGCGCTAGCAGCAATTCACTAAAATCTCGGTTTGAGGTATCCTGAAAAAGTTTGTTATATCTATTGAAATTTAATCATTTTATTTTACTCTTATTTACTGGTCACTATATGCTGCCTGATGCTGATTTTATAACCTCATCTATGAAATAAAATCAATAAAACCACAATTATCAATTATAATAATATTGTGAGTAATGATAGAGCAATGACAAGGATTGAACTGTAACATCAGACACAAGCTAAATGAATACAGCGCTGTATGAATCATATCCGCTCGGATTTGGTCTAATGTTCATTTGCAAAACGGTAATGAAAAATACATTCAATAATAATTGCAAAAGCCTATCACCGACTCCGTTGACACCTCCTGACATCCAATGGATTGTTACTGAAAAAATAAATAAAGATTAGATATGTTTTAATATCCTCCTAGTCCGATGGGGGCGACCCCGGCGTAGTGGTTAACATCCATACCTCTAACGCCAAAGTCACGAGTTCGAATCGGACAAGTTACGAAAATACCCAAAAGAGGTATTTGAGTGACTACGACGGGAGATTAACCAGCCGGAAGCTGAAAATCTCGATAAACCAGACAAAAAAAAATCCTCCTAGTCCTGGAAAAGATGAAACAGTATAGATCATTCCAACAATCAAAAATGAAATTTCAGTAAAAAATATTATTTTATAAGACATGTTGTAATATTTTTTCTAGTAACATTTCAAAGATAGCAATTGGAGTAATCGAAGAGTCCAGTTTGATGATATCTGAAATAAATGGCTTATTTAATAATAATACCACTAAACAAAATATTGAATTATAATACTATACTGCTTAGAAACACATGCCAGTCTTTTATGAATTTTGTGAAAATAATTTTTTTTTCGAATTTTATAATTTCATGAAAAATAAATTGAGCCTTTTATGCTTGTCATGTTGCTCCAGGGTCTTACATGGTTTTGGAATGCAAAGATGATTCTAAAGCGTGCTCAAATTATTATTAAAATGAGAATGGAAAATATACAATAGGATTTAAAGGCACACGATCTTCAGTCGCACCCCCTCACTTCGCTATTGTCAGATTGACAACATTGCCCAGGCTACGCCAACCAGCGTCTCCATGTTTCAGCTGGCAGTGGTTTGTGATCATATGACTCGTGGAGGCGTGAGGTAGGAACTTGTGAGGACCGGAGGTCGGTTGCACCCTCCTTTGAAGTTGTCAACTCACCATTTGAAGCCCACAAAATAATCTGTTTTATAATAGAAAAACATCGTGAGGTACAATCTTTATAAATATGTGAAAAAAAAAATTTCGCTTGTTGTTCAGAAAACAGTTTTAACGTGTGAAAAACAAAGTCTTTTAAATTCTGAAAGTGTTGGTGCACGTTTAATGTGTCTTGGCATCGAATTGAAAACATTTATTCCTTTAAAATATAATGAGTTTTGTGAAGCACATGTCAAGAAATTCGGTGTTCTTATTTCATCCGCGTTTCTAGTATTATATCTATGAAAATCACTTCCTCTTTCAATTCGATCACACAAATATCGAGGAAGCAAACCATTAACTACTTTAAAAATGAACACCATAGTTAAATACACAATTCTTTGCTTCACTGATAGCCATTGTAAAGCGTCTAGCATAAAAGTCGAGGAAGTGAATCTGTTACATCTTAAAATCAAGCGCATTATTTTATTCTGCAAACGCTGTAACCTCAATATTTGTGTTTGGTTGGCCAAGAATAAAATGGAAGGGCAAAACTCTAAATGAGGGGAGATGATTGATTTGTATAGCTGTATTTTACTGCAAGTAGTTAAATCGTTTTTCAATCGGCATAGAATTCCATACTTCTTGGCAATTTTCTTGATGACATTGTCAATGTGAGCGTTGAACTTTAGCTTGTCATCAATAATCACGCCAAGATATTAAAATCCCCAACCCGATCAATTTTCCCAACAACAAACCAAACTGGGACATTCTCATTTACTCGATTCTGTGAAATTACCATAAATTTAGTTTTACTAATATTCAATTTCAATTGCTTACATTTCAACCATCTACTTAGAAAACGCAAATCTTCGTTCAAATGGGTAACGGCTTCATTTAAATCTTTAGCTGCAATGAATAACACAGTGTCATCTGCAAACAGATTAATGTCACAAAATCGTAAAACACGTCGCATGTCATTAATATACATAATAAACAAAAGGGGCCCTAATACACTTCCCTGGGGCACACCAAGGTTATTCCCCACGGGACTGGAAACAGAATCATTAAAAACAGTCCTTTGAGTTCTGTCAGACAAATAGCTTTCAAACCATCTGTATGCAGTACTCGAAATTCCAAAGCGCTTTAATGCTTTCAACAACAAGGGCCTAGAAATTGTTTCAAAAGCGCGTTTCAGATCCAAAAAAACAGCAAAAATTGTTTGTTTACTCTCTAAGTTATCTTTCCATTTTGCTAATACTAAATTTAACGCGGTTTCACAAGAATGGCCTTCCCGGTAGCCAGATTGTTCCGAAATCAACAAAGAATTACTATTCAAATATTCTAACAACTGGCCTTTCACAACAAGCTCTAAAATTTTCTCTAATGTGTGCAACATGTTGATAGGCCGAAACTCTTCGGCTTTAATCGTCCCAGCAACCTTTTGAATCGGAACAACCAACGATTCTTTCCACACTTCAGGCACGTGCCCAGTTTGCAATGATTCATTAATAAGGTCCAGTAAAGTGTGACCAATGACATGAAAGCAATCTTGAATAACTCTAGCATTAACATTATCTACTCCAGCCGTTTTTCCTAAGGAAAAGCAAATATTTCTAAGCTCATCTATTGTGATCGGGTGAAAACTTTCAAATCTGCAATTAATATTAACTGGCTGGTTTAATTCATCAGGTTCATCGACCAATTCAATTGATTGGTTGATCAATGAAACGCTATTGACGAAATAATCATTAAACTTAGATGCAATTGCTTGTTCAGACTGTTCTATTGTGCCTTCAAAAGTTATGGACCGCGGTCTGCAATTGCTAGGTTTCAATAATGATTTCAAAATTTTCCATAACTCTCTGCTGTTGTTTTGATGTTGATCAATTTTCCTCTGTATATATTCACAACGAGTTTTTTTAATGGATTGTGAATATTTATTCCGCGCGATTGTGTACTTATTCCAATGATTAGCACTATTAGATCTACAAAACTTTTTGTGCAATTTATCCCTCTTGCGTTTAAGACGCAAAAGATCCAAATTTACCAGCTGTTTGAGTTCTACAAAGAAACAAATTTCTTTTTTATTCGTATTTTTTTACATGTTTTTGCTATTAGTAGGAACAACCGCTGCTTCATCACCACTACCGCTCGCGATAGGAAAATCCCCCTTTTCCTAATTAGGAATAGCAACCGATCTTTAATATTTCCTCCAGCACTTCAATTTCACAAAATCATCGCTATTATTCAAGTTATTCTCAATTACGTTAATACCTACTGTCTCATGATCGGTTATTTTCAAATCAGTATCGACAACTGAACAAACAGAATCAAAATTAGAATAAACATGATCAATCAAAGTTCTACTGTGCCTGGAAATTCGCGTATATTCATCTACCGTTTGTCTTAAATTGAAAAAGTTAGCTAAATGCTTCAAATGATTCGAATTATTATTATCACGCCAATTTATATTGAAGTCACCAGCTGTTATATTTAATTTACTCGAATCAAGAAATACCTCAAGCCAGTTCTCTAAAATTTCAATAAAACGCTGGTCACTAGAACTGGGAGAGTGATATAAAACACCATAGTTACCCATCATCATGCCACGTACAACTGTTATGCCCAAGAACCAGTTACCATCAACCATTTCGTTGTGGCGAAGATTGAATTGAACTGATTCTTTGACATAAATAGCAACACCGCCAGTATGTCTAGAATGTGATAAACAAGCAGCAACATTATATCCCGGAATGCAATATTGATCAAAGGCTTCAATTTCAACAATGTGAGTTTCTGCTAACAAAACCAAAAGTGGACGTTTTTATTCTACAATCTGACGTAATGCTACGTAGTTTGTTGACAACCCCGCAATATTGAAATACAAAAAAATTAAATTGATTACCATTCTGCCTGGAACTCGGTTGCTATTTATTGAAACGCAAGCTGCTTTTCTTTTGTTCAAAAAGTCTCTTGTACACCAAACATTGAGAGCTAAATGCGGCATGGTTTACGTCCAAGTTAATTTTACGTTCTTTATTCATTTTCAAACAATTAACACATTTCAAAACAGTTGACGTACACTCCGATGTCTTGTGGTTTTGACTACACCGAGAGCATGTATCACAGTTTTTGCAATCAATGCTCTTATGTCCAAATTCTCCACATTTGAAGCATCTCAGAACATTAATGTCAGGATACACAAAGCACCGATCAAAATCTACATTTACTTCATTTGCTTTTAACAACCAATTATATGTATCCAAATCGACTTCAATTACCGCACTAAACTTGTTGTAAATGAACCGTGGATTTTCGTAAATTCTAACTACTTTTACATCATTTATTGCGATGTTTTCATTTTGACTTTTCAAATAGTCTATGAAAACATCGGAGGATAATTGACGGCTCATGCCCACTACTTTCAATCTTGGCACCGACGTGGGAACAACAGCACTATAATTTTCACCCAGACTGCTTTCAATACCATTTTTCACATTAGTTACATTTGCTCCGATGGCACATTCAACAATAATGGCACCATCTTTTCCATTCCTAAAATTACTAATTTTGTGTGTTTTAGGATCTAAATTAGTTTTCACAAAATTACGAGTATCATCGCAAGCTTGTTTGGACTCTTTTGGTTTGATCACAATGACCGGACGAGCCTTACGATTGCTTTTTTTACTACTATTACCTTTAATATTACTATTTTGTTTACTTTTATCATTCACATTTTCATTGCGCCTTTTTACGACATCCGCAAAAGTTGCGTTGCCTTGAAAAACATCATCAATTGCATCGTTATCGCTTGTTTGAATTTTACGCTTTTTGCCAATTTGCAACAGATCGGATTCGGAATGAATCGTCTCAGACCGCGCGCGGGCATCATTCATTGCAGCTAAACTTTTTCGCGCATTAATCTCCAAAACTGAACTTGTCATAGCATCAAATTTCTCACAGATTAATTTATCAAAAGACTTATTTATACTTTGTCTCAAATGTTCCATCCCGTTTTTCAACGCGTCGTCTATTTGGGCAGAAATTTGATCTCGCATGCAAGTGATCGAGTCCGAAATTTCATTTTATTTTTTGTGCAAAAAAAAAAAAATAATCTGCTTTTTCAAATATCAAAAAACAGGACCGGTAGATTGAAGTAGATTTTAAACTTACTGCGCTTATTTATAAAGTACGAGTTTTTCTGTGCTGTAAATTTAAGATCACTTCTCAATGTCTATTTCGAATGGCGGAGGTAAATTTGTTACATCTAAGTTGTCATAAATTTACATATTTCGTTCGAACTGTCGATTGGAAATTCGTCAGTAAAATTTATATTTTTAACGTACTCCTGTGCCCCTCTCTCTAGGAACTTCCTGAGATAAAGGGAAACGAGAGAAAAAATTGGTATTGCCCATTCTTGCCGAAGGCCTATACACTATCTTGCCAAAAATACCAATTAGAGGCTTATCATCGGTATAAACCGTAAAATGCATCTCGTAAAGAAATTTTTGAAATTTCCGAACGGTGCTTACAACTGCTTAACCCTCAAGATGCAATATGGGATATTTTTTCTGGCCACTGTTTAACGAAATTGAGGTGAAGCTTATTGGTTTTTCATCATCATCAACCAAATATGCAATTATACCACCCAATCCATAGGTACACGCATTTGTTATTACCACAACCGGTTTATATGGATCAAAATATTCTAATAGATTTGGTTTCAAAAGAAATCTTTTACAATCATTGAATGCTTTTTAACAGTTTTCAGTCCAACAGTACGTAACGTTTTTCCTCAAAAGATTGTAAAGACAACTGATGCGAGTGGATAAATTAGTAATGAACCTCGAGTATTAAGTTACAAGTCTTAAAAATGCCTTCAGCTCTGAAAACTTTCGTGGAGCTTTCGCTTCACGGATGGTTTTTACATAATCGGCACAAGGAAGCAGACTTTTATCCGTTAAAACATGTCCCAAAAAAGGCAATTGCTTTCCAAAAAAATTGCATTTCCTCAAATTTATCTTTATGTTGGCGTTGGTTAACCTTTCCAAAACCAAAAAAGCTTATTCTTACAATCGTCAAAGTTCTTACCCGAATTTAGAATATCGTTCACGTAACACGAAACGTTATGTAAACCGCAGAGTACTTGGCCCATAACCTTTTGGAATATTGCTGCATTAGACAAAGCCCCTTGAGGCAGTCTGTTAATTTTGTAAAGGCCTTTAATGGTATTAATTACCAAAAATATCTTCGAACAATTAGTTAAAAGCAGCTGGGTGTAAGCACCCTCCACATCCAAAGAAAAAAAAACAGTTGAACCAGAAAGAGTGGCAAATAAATCCTGGGCTACAGGCAAAGGGTTAATGTTAGGAAGTAAAACTTGATTTATGGATACTTTGCAGTCAATCACCAAGCGGATACTTTGATCTGTTTTTACTACTATAACTATACCATATACTATTACTGCAGAATTGTCAACAAACATGAATTTATTCAGCTTGAATTTATTCTTGAATCCATATCGCTAATCAAAATTGACGGTTAGGATTGTCTAAAAGTTCATTTTATAAACTGATTACGTATATGAATCCTGTGAAGTGTAAGAAAGGTGCAGTCTCACCATCGGTGGATTAATTCGGGTTTTTACTGCAGCTATTGCCGGTGAAGCCCATTCGCTTGCCTCAACCACTTCTCTAACTTTTCCAAATTATCGACAAATTTTTGTCGTAAACGTAGAGGAACTTCATAAGCCTTTTTAAAAATAGGTGTATCTTCATTTAAGATTAAATCTCTCTTATAACCAACAATTGGACTAGAAAAATCTTTGGTAAAAATGATCAGAAACTTAATCTAGGCTACATGAAAAACTGACTCTCCATCAGCCAAATCAATGATCCCAACCGTCAATTTAGGATTGGTAAAGGTGTTTCGCCATCCGGAATAGAACTCGTCCATTAAGTGCGAGATAAAATCATTATCGCGTAAAACTACGACGCTGAGCTGCTTTCTACTTCCAGTGAGCTGAACTTTGCCGCCAATTTTACCAACACCTTTAAGTTTAATACCATCGATAAAGACTAGTTTTATGTTGCATCGCTGCGACTCAACATCGGCAAAATTTCAGAGGTACAACTTTTCTGGGATCACAGTCTCCGCTAAACCGCAATGGATTTCCATGGTCAAACGTTTCCCATTAATCAAAACTCTGATTTTGTTGCCGGACGAATGGTTCATGACAGGCATTTCGTCATCATAATCTAAATCGGAATCGACTTCATCTTCCAAGTATTTCTTTAGTCTTTTAAAAAGAACCGAGTCTTTGGGCTTAAATCTAAAATTGGGTTTTTGTTTCCTAGGGCTTTTCACCTTAAAATCAGTGTTTGAACGGTAACAACATTTTCTGTTATGGCCAGTTTTTTCACAAAAAGAGCAAACATAAAAGGTTTACCACCTTTCATGCCTACTTCTATACGATGAGGATTGATTTCTATTAAAACTGCGGCTCCAGCTTACTTACTTACTTAAGCTGGTCCAACATCCTATTAGGCCGATATTTCTTCATAAAACTCGGATGAAGGCTGCTTGTCTCCCGTTCCTAAAATGTTCCACACTTCCAAGGTCTTGCTCTACTTGGTGTAATCACCTAGCTCGCTGCGCTCCTGCGTCTCATACCCGTAGAGAACTACCGGTCTTGTTTTGTACATGGTACACTTTCCCCGTCTTGTCTTCTCCCCCTTTCACCACACTAAACGCAACAATCCCAAAAAACCGCAAAAAAACACTTTTACTTCAAGTTACCACCACCCTCCCCTCCCTAAACCCTATCCATTCAACCCCTTTCTCTTTTCTTTTTATTTTATTATATTACACTTTAACAATAAAAAAATCAAAAAAAATCTACATGAATTCTTTGTTATCCCCCCACTTCCCTCCCCCCTTCTCAGATCTTCCTTCCCCCCTTCTCACTTTCCCCCTCCCCCCCACAAAAATACAAAAAAACCCCCCACCCCCCCGTACTTTTTTTATTCTCCTCTTTTCTCTGTGCACCCCCACTCACCCCACCCAACATTCACCAGGATACCACATTTATTTAAAGACTGTATTCGATGAAATTTGGACACACAAAATAGGTCACCAAATTTTTTCCTTGAGCCCGATTCTTTTCAAACTTTCTGGAAATAAAGTACTACTAAATAGTTAAGTTTTGACATCATTGGTTTATTGAACCTCTTCTCCCAACCCAAATGCCCGCACCTTTGCCTTGACCCCTTTCATCAAATTTTGGGCAATGATAGGACCGATTTGCTTACTTACTTTTAACCACACTTTCTTTAGTTCAAGTTCATTTTCTATCAGTTTTGGAGTTTTAACGAGCTTTGCCTTCATGATTGCCCAAAATTTTTCAATTGGGCGAAGTTCCGGAGTGTTTGTAGGGTTGACGTCTTTTGGTACAAAAACTACATTATTATCTCTGTACCAGTCTAAGATGGGCCGGGCATAGTGGCAAGATGCCAAATCCGGCCAAAACAGTGTCGGGCCATCGTGAGATCTCAAGAAGGGTAGAAGTCGTTTTTGGAGGCATTCGTGCTTGTAGATTTGTCCGTTGACGGCCCCAGAGGTGATGAAGGACTCATTTTGCCACATCCGCAATTTCGACAGTTTCTTCTTCCGTACACTCTCCGGAACGGCCAACTTAGAGGTGGCGACGTAGTGTTCCTGTCCTGGCATTTGTTTGGTGTCGGCTTTAATGTAGGTCTCATCGTCCATCACAATGCAGAACGGTTTTGTGAGCCACTCCCTGTACAGTTTTTTTTGCACGAGTTTTGGCCACCGAGTTCTGTTTATCGCTCCGGTTCGGTGCCTTCTGGACCTTGTACACATGTAATCTAGAACGTTTCATTGTTTTCTGCACAAAACAAACTGAAACTTTTGCCTTTTTCGCAACATCCCTGATTGAAATGTTGGGATAACGCTTAAATTGGTTCAATACCATCCTGGTCTTCTCCGGATTTGATGTGCCACGTTTTTTGCCACCACCATTTTTCCGCTTGGTTGTTTTACGGTCCTTGAACGTTTTGATCACATGAGATACGGTTGAATGTGCGATTCCGAGCTGTTTTCCGATCCATCGAAGAAAAGCGTTTGGGTTTTAGAAGTGAGTGCCCAAAATTTGTTGGCGCACTATTTGTTCATTCGAAGCCATCACTGAAATCACTCGACCGATTTTCACGAAACTCATTACACGATTGACACAACACAATGAAATACATTCAGTTAAAATTTCAATAATTTTTACCCACACGCTAAAAAGTTACGAACAATTGCGTGTGTCCAAATTTCATCGAATACAGTCTTTACGGAATCAAAATGTCCTAATCAGAGCTAATCAAGAGTTACTTTGTGATAGTGATGAAAGTTCCGTTGATGAGAATTGTGAATTTGATGAAAAGACAAGAGCCGGTAAGTTATTTCCATCTAATATCGTGAAAAAAATGTAAAGATTTTGGTCGAATTTCACTTCTTTCCTGTCGGACGAGAGAGAAATGGATCATCCCAACAAACATCGGTGTTGAATTAGAGCTTGTTCAAACAAATTTGGAGAAGCTATTCAGCTATTCTAGAAGAAACAGCTGAATAGCTTCTCCAAATTTGCTTGAACAAGCTCTAATTCAACACCGATGTTTGTTGGGATGGCAATACGATAATGTGAGCTAATTCTTGTTTTCAAATGCAGATCAGCTTCTAAAGCAGTCCGGTGATGATGCAACATGTGGAAGTTCTTGTTCCACAAAAGCGGATGATGATCCACTCGTGTCAGTGGATAATGATCCTGAAGATGATGTAGCCTTAGATGCTCCATCTTCAAATACGGATCAAGAGAAGCTCCGTGATGCATCGAGTGATGGTTCACGTTTTATACATGCAGGTCATGATTCAGATAGTAGCTTTTTCGCCACAGAGACGGAATCAATGAACACCGGAACAACAAAATCGCGGACAAAAAAACAATCCCGGAAGCGTGACATTACAGAAAGACGGCGCCTTGCCCAAGCCGTAATTTTGGAAAATTGCGGATGCGTCAAGGAGGGTGGCAATTTGGTCTCCAATGATGACAAGATGGAAATAAATAATACCTTCTGGAACTTGGGCGCGGACGGTCAAACGCATTTCATTCGGGAAAGGGTTCAGCGTAGAACCATTGGAAAACGAAGTCGTAATTTTTTCATTGACGATACTCTACGAAAGCGCCACTCTTACGATTTTCACATTCGTATGGTGGCAAGTGGCGAATCACCGAAGGTGTGCAGAAAGTTCTTTCTCAATACGCTAGTATACGGAGAACATTTCGGGTAAGGTTTCGTTAAGATTAATAGTTGGCTTGTACATATTTTTTTTATTGTTTCAGAAAGATTATCTACCGCATGGTGGATGATGCAGACGATGATGAAGAAGCCAGGCCAAATTCTCAAAACCGAGGAACATATGTGCGCAGTGCTGAAAAACGTAGCCCCGTCAAAGCGCACATCACTAAGTATAATCCGTGTATCTCACATTATCGTCGTGCTCACGCTCCAAATCGGTTGTATTTGCCATCGGACTTGTCCGTCATGGAAATGCACCGAAACTACACACAAACTACGCTGTTGACGTAAGCTACCAGTTTTATTGTCGTATTATGAAAGATATCAATATTTCAATAGTCAAACTGGGCCATGAGGAGTGTGAGACTTGTGTTTCCGCAATGCAGCATCAAAAAACATCAGGACATTCCAAAGAGGATCCACCACGAAACGGTACTTGTAGTTTATGCGAGCAATATCAAGAGCACCTTCTGTTGAGCAAAGCAGCCCGTTCGGAATATCGGGAGGACGGGGATTTCGTTAGGCCCGGACATATAGTACTAGCGGTTGACTTCCAGAAGGTATGTTTAAAAAAATCATTAGTCTTAATTTTCAGTAAAGTAAAAAAAAAAAAACTTCGCTTCACAGGTCATACAGCTACCTCGTTTGGATGGACTGAAATCGATCGTCTTCTCACAGCGGCTCATTGGCAGCTCATTCCGTAGGCAAGAACACACGGCCACGTCATTTATCGCGTGGCTATGGAATGAATCGATGAGTTGTCGTTCCTCCAACGACATAGCTGGTTGTTTCATCGGGTCATAACTAGATTCGGAGACGTGGAACATCTTGTTTTATGGCTGGACAACTGTGCAGCCCAGATTAAAAACTGGAATCTTTTCCTTCATCTGATACTTCTGGTTAATTCAGAAATTGTTCAGTTGAAGGAATTGATTCTGAAATGTTTTGATCCTGGGCACACTTTTATGGCTGCTGACAGTTTTCACGCCGCCGTTTAAGGAGCAATGTGACGTAAGCCATCAATTACCTACTCCGATTTCCTAGCAGTGGTTGCTAATGCAAAAGAAGAAGTAATGAAAATGCTGCCGGAACATTTCTATCCCAGCGTTTTCTTATATCAACAAAATCCGATATTTTATCGTGAAGAAAGGATCCCTGTATCTTCATTACCGTAACTTTGTAAACGGTGAGGACTTGAAGTGCTGCAAATTATTTACAGCCAAACAAGAAAAGCAAATTTCAGCTGATGACTCTGATCTGACAGTTCAGTTGAAAAAGAAAAGCCAACCTCGAGGCATTGACGTTGACAGGAAACCCAATTTGCTTAAAACAATTTTACCATTAGTGGAGGAAGAAAAGAAGAGATTTTGGATTGAATTGCCTCAATCTGGACAAACAGGAGACTGATAGGTAGAATGGATTTTTATTCCGATATTATTCTTGTTATGATTGTTACCGTTACCTTTCACTTCATTTACATTTTTTATTTCATTTATTATTTTATTATGTCTCTAAGAAGGGTTGAACATTCGAGAAATTCGAAGAATGAATTAAAAAAAGTGTTATATATTCTTATTTTACCGCCACTTTAAAAAAGGGATTCATATGCAGTTACTTCAATAATGGGACTCATATGCGATTACTTTCAGGAATAAAAAATAAAACAAATGCGCAAAATAACTAAAAAACGTAGAAAAGTAATATGGGACTGATATGCGGTTACAGGCAGTCAAGATCTTGTGGAGTAGAGGTACACAAACTCATCCACCACCGCGAACTCATCTTAATACGCTCGGTTCCTCCAACCAACAGATACTTAGTCTTTGACGCATGCACCTTCAATCCAAACTTATCTTACTTACCTTTCAGCTTGGTGTACTGTGTTCATACAGTTAGCACCTCGAACGTTCTGCCGACAATGTCCACATCGTCAGCGAAGCAGATGATCTGACCGGATTTATTGAAAATCGTACCCCGCATGTTAAAGTTCGCACGTTTCATAACACCTTCTAGCGCTATGTTGAACAGGAGGCAGGAAAGACCATCGCCTTGTCGAAGTCCTTTTCGTGTTTCAAACAAGTCTGATAACGCACCCGATATCTTCACGTAACACTGTACACCATCCATCAAAACCTTGACCATTCTGGTCAGTTTCACGGGAAAAACGTTCTCTTCCATAATCTTCCATAGCTTTTCACGATCGATTGTATCGTACGCGATCTTGAAATTGACGAATACGTTGTGTGTAGAGACTTGATACTCACGAGCACTTTGGAGAATCTGCCGCAAAGTAAAGATTTGGTCAGTTGTTGATCGACCGTTCACAAAACCGGCTTGATAACTTCCCACAAATCTGTTTGCTAGCGGCGGTAGACTACGGAAGATAATTTGGTCACAGCACTTTGTACGCCGCGTTGAGAATAGTGATTGCTCGAAAGTTCTCACATTCTTACTTGTTACCTTTTTTGTATATTGGGCAGATAACTCCATCTTTCCACCCCCCCGGTAGCTGTTTTGTATCCCAGATCCTGACTATCAGTCAATGCAGACAAGTCGCCAACTTATCCGCGCCCATTTGTATGAGTACCATCCCAGCTGCCTTGTTATTCTTAAGCTGTTTGATAGCATCCTTAACTTCATTTATCGTGTAAGTTGGCACGTCACCATCGTCCACCATATCGATGAAGCCATTCCTTCTGCTGTGCCATTCAGGTGGTCATCGTAATGCTTCTTCTGCTGCGCCATTCAGGTGTTCATCGTAGTGCTGCTTCACCTTTCAATGAACTCACGTTCATCCGTCAAATAGCTCCATCTTTATCTCGACACATTTTGGATCGCGGCACAAAGCCTTTACGGGATGCGTTTAGCTTCTTGTAGAATTTAGGCGTATGTTGAGAACGATACAGCTGTTCCATTTCTTCGCACTCCAGCTTCTTCAGGTGACGCTTCTTAACCCGGAAGAGATGAGTTTTCTGTCTTGGCTTCTGTCTGTATTGCTCCACATTTTGACGAGTTCTTTGCTGCAGCATCAACGCCCGCGCTGCATTTTTTTCATCTAAAACCTGACACTCTTCGTCGAACCAATCGTTTCGTCGATTTCTTTCCACAAACCGTATGGCGCCTTCCGCTGCGTTGTTGATGGCTGATTTGACGATACTCCAGCAGTCCTCATGAAGGGCTTAGCTCTCCCTCTTCCAGCAACGCTGCTTCAAGGCATTGCGCGTAATTAGTTGCGGCTTCGGGTAGCTTCAGTCGCTCCGAGATTATACCATGACGGGCGTTTGTCCAGTGGCCACCAACTCTTGTCGATTGGCCACCAACCAATCACGATAAAAACCGATTGTTCCGGTCCGTATTTACATCGTGTGCTTCAATTAGCATTGTTTTTTACGGATGGCTTGTAGGGCTTGCAGGGATGGCTTGTTGTCTCGCCGGAGGACCATCGGGCATGCTCTGTTTAGAGTCCCACGCTGGCACGAGGACGATAATCCGCCACCCCAAACATGGAAAACAGATGCCGTTTTGAGCCGCCCCTGGCATGGAGAACAGACGCTCAGGTTGGTGAAGGCCTGAACTTTTACCCTTATAGCGGAGTCACTCGCTGACAGAACTGCTTTCGGATATTTGTGAGATTTTGGAAAAAAAAACTCAACAAATTCCAGCAACTGCTATACCACCCACAACCTCCGCAGCCAGCGCTGCCTGTCCGGGGATGCTTATTTAATTCGCCTCTAACCTCCATATCTGGAGGCCGTTCATGATCCGCAACTTATGACCCGCCGGGTGGCTTGTACCTTAGCTCCGCCAGTCTCCACCAACTGTACGGATTGCCTGGCTCCTGCTATGTAATCTATTTCTGGACCGTGAAACATCCGTTCGATGACCTAATCTCGTTATTACACTCACGCGCCTGTCATCATTTCGTTTTAATTTTTTAGTTCTAGAAGTCGAAATTTCGGAGTTCAATATCAATCTGCTTTTGCTGCAGACAACTCTTCTTCATCGCATAATCTTTTTTCTAACTGGTTCTCTTTAAACTCTCCAACATCGCATGTCTCTGTCAAATTTTTGACTGTTATTACAAAATCTTCCAATGACTCGTTCCTGCCTTGCCTCTTCGTCCAAAATTTGAAACTATGTACAACGGCCGAATCATGTTTATCGTACTGTTTCTTCAATTTATCCGTCATTTACTTACAGTATGTAAAAAAAGTTTATCCCCTCCCCCCCTCCCCTACCGTTAAATCGCAATTTTCCTGTTCAGTTGAAAAGAAAGTTGTTTCTATGAATGTTTTTATATGATTTATTCAATTTTAAGCGTTTGTCATTTTGCCATCAACTTCACATGATATTTTTCCTCTTTTGAAAAACTATGGTATGATCAATAAAACGATAGAAAAAAATACGCAAAAAAAGTTTATCCTCTTTATAACTAAATTATAATATAACATTGTTCAATATATTGTGGAACCACCCTTGGCTCCAAAATAGCTTTGCACCTTCGACGCATTGATTCAGCAAGCTTAGCAGTTGTTTCTGGTGTGATTTTGCCACATTCAGTTGCAATAACTTGTCGTAATTGCTGAATGCTTGTTGGATGTTGTTCTTGAACCTTAAATTTCATAATAGACCACAGATTTTCTATTGGGTTAAGGTCAGGTGACTATAATGGCCACTCCAAAACATCGATTTTTCGTTCGTTGAAGCATTGCAATACCAGTTTTGACGTATGCTTCGGGTCCCCATCTTGCTGGAATGTGTATCTTTGGTCTATTTTCAGTTTTCGGACGGTTGCTGGAAGTTTTAGCTTCAATATGTCCAGATTTCTTTACCATTATTCTGTCAATGAATTCAAGTTCTCCAACACCAGACGATGCCATCGACCAGCAAATTATGACCCTACCTGCATTTACAAATCTGGCTGAATTATTTGACAATTAATGATGTTGCCAGAATTTACCTCCACCATGTTTGGCTGTCGGTCTTAAACACTCCTTTTTCATGCTTTCGCCGGTCTGCCCCCATTTTTGCTGATCATGTCGCTGGTAAGATAGAACCGCATTTTTTGAACCTTTAAACTATTTAAGCAACCGTATCTTTACGAACTAATACAATATCAGCAATTGTACTAAAGCTTTTACCGGACTTATGATGTTCCAAAAGGTGTTTCGATCAAAAAACTTGACGCATTTCCTTTCATTAAACTTGACGCATTTCCTTTTATCGTGCATTAAAAAAAATTGCACACTCCTCATTTTGAAGATGTGTGCGTGAAGCATCATGCCTCTATTTTAATGTTGAGATTAGCACTTCAGTTATCAAAATGTCGTCGAAGGAAGAGAAGCAACGCATAAACATTTTGCACGTGTATGGCGAAAACCCAAACTACTCTCACGCCAAGTTGGCAAAATTGTTGAATGTGGCTAAATCAACTGTTACTAACGTATTAAAAGTGTTCGGTGAACGTTTGTCGACAGCCAGGAAAGCTGAATCGGGGGGAAATCGAAAACCGGAGGCCACAGCGACGACAAAAAGAGTTGCCCGCTGTTTTGAGTGGAACCCCAACCTCCCGTCCGAGATGTCGAAAAGCAGCTGGGAGTGGCGCTTTCAACCGTGGATAGAGCTAAAAAACGAGCTGGACTGTCGACCTACAAGAAAGTGGTGACTCCAAATCGCGACAATAAACAAAACACGGCGGCCAAAGCACGATCGCGAAAGTTGTACACGACGATGCTGATGAAGTTTGTTTACGTGGTACAGGACGATGAACCTTACGTCAAGCCAGACTTTAAACAGCTTCCTGGACAGAATTTTTATACGGCAACCGGACGGGGAAAGGTGGTAGATAGTTTCAAGCACATCAAACTGCTAAAGTTCGTGAAGAAATATCTGGTGTGGCATGCCATATGTATCTGAGACTTGAAGAGCAACTCTTACATTGTGACCGGAACCATCAACCAGGAAATTTATCTGAGTGAGTGCCTAATTGTTCCGTTCTATTTTGGCCGGATTTGGCATCTTGCCATTACGGAAAAAGGCCATGGAGTGGTATGCTGCCAACAACGTTCAAGTGGTGCCTAAGGACAAGAAGCCTCTCTACACGCCAGAGCTTCGCCCAATCGAACAATATTAGGCCATCGTTAAGCGGAACCTTAATAAGACTCAAAAAGCTGTTGTGAGCGAGAAACAGTTCAAGGCAATCTGGCGTTCTGCGGCGAATAAAGTAGACAAGGAGACTGTACGAAATCTTATGGCAGGTGTTAAACAAAAGACCCGGCAACACGCATTTGGTAAAAAGGAAGCTTAGCTGAATTTTTCTCCTTTATTCTGTATTAACTGAACTTGAAAAAGAAAAAGAATTTGACTCATTAATAAAAACTTTGATCGACTAACACACATTACTGTTTCAGAAAATTTTGATCGGAACACCCTTTATTAAAAAAAAATTAGTTAAATTTTTTAAAGAAAAAAAAAATTTTAAAAAAAAAGATTTAAAAAAACCGCATAAATATTAAAAATTTTAAAAAAAAAAAAAAAAATAATTTAAGGTAAAAAAATTTTTATGTTTTTTTTTTTTTTTTTTTTTTTCTCCCCCTTGTTTTTTCAAAGGAAGAAAAATGTGATGTAAATTTGAGCACATAAAACTGAATGAATCATATAACAACATTCATACAAACAGCTCACTTTGCAACCGCAAAACAGGAAAATTGCGATTTTTCTGTACGGGTGGATACACTTTTTTTACATACGGTTAAAGTATAAACATCAACGCCTTGGAAAAGCCTTGCCACAATGGCCAAGAAAGACGTTTTATAAAGTTCTTCTGGGAAATCATTGTGTTTAAAAATCCATTTCAGCTGTTTCTGATACTGGCTGAATGGCATAGAGTAAGGGACATAAGAATCGGCAATAGATGTTAAAGGCATCCTGCAAATAGAAGACGCACACAACATTCAACACAAAAGATAAATAAATAAATGAATATATTGGAACCCAAACAAATTTAATAAATTAAAACAAAATCCCCCGCCACTGTTTTATCAAAAATATGATCCTTAAAGTAAACCAAAACCTCGTACCTGAATACTACACATACTAAATGATCCAAAACAAGAGCACTAAAAAAAGTCGTACACAGCTGATTTTCCAAAAGAAATGTGCACCACCACAGCACGCAGCAGCCAAAATCTCCGTCACCTCTACACCAGCAACAGCAACAGTCCTACGACGAATCCAATGACTATTTCAATAGCATCAATACCTCAGCAGCAACCTCAACTGCAATCACCGACAGGACGGACGATGACAAATTCAGCTCACGACCGTGTCATTAAATATTTGCACAGTTGCACTTGCTGCCTCTGAACGTGTTACCTGTTTTCAAGTGTTACCTTACTACGGCATTTATTTTGTACAATAAGTTGAATGCTAAAAACTAAAAAAATCAACAAAAGTTTTAACAAATAACTAAGTAAAAAGGTTTCAACACAACCAAAGAAATATACAAAATATCTATTCTTTGAACGTGTATTGATAATCGCGAAACGATGAAACAAAAAACTTACCGATAATAGAGCCCAATCTGATCCCATCTATAAGTACTGTATTAATCCATGTACGTACGTGTATCAATTTGGCACGAATTTCCAGCGTACATTATTTTCCTCAACAATTTGAACTGCATCCGCTCCGAGTCCACTATAATGAAGCCTTTATAAATATCTTCCTCAACAGTTAGGGCTAACCGATTAGCGCCCAACAGTGCAGCAACTTTCCCGTTTAGGCCACAGACATAAATCGTTTGGCTGGGAAAACATGGCAGCTTATGGCATCGGCAATAGAATGCCCTGAAACGGGTAAGATTTATTACTCCATGTTTACTAGTGTGCTTCGCACATAAATGAGATAATTTTCTCAGCGTGTCCGCCGGAAACAAACCACCAACCGCTCTACTCCACCTTTTGGACAGCAAAAGCTTGTCTTGTAGGAACCACTAGGGTTACTTACGGTATACGATTAGACCAAGCTAGCACGCCCAATGAAGCTCTCAACCCCACAATGTTATGCACCAGCTACTAGGACAATACTGACGGTATAGTCAGCCGTTCCTCCAGATGCCAACGAGTCCCAGTCCAGGGCAAACAGCTACGAGCTGTTGCGGGACGTTTACCAGTATGGAATTATTTGCGATGAATTATGATGATCACTGTTTAACACCGGGACGTTGCTTGGGCATCGCAGGAGTGGTCCATTGGGACGTTTTCCATGCTGTTTGATGGAAAGCATGGCCATGTACCACTACCACGAGGAACATGATGGTCGGTCGGCTTGTTTACGGATAGTCCGTAGAGCGGAAAACAAGACACGATATCTCCCCGAGGGTTCCCCCCATGACAGAAGTGGGATGTTGACTAATTTGAAGCATATTAATTATGTCTCGATTCTAGGAAGCTGCTTTGCCCAATTAATCTACTACATCCAGAGCAAAATGACACGTTCAAACTGAACCGGTTTGCGCTGTGCTCAGTCAGGAGATAATGTGTAATTGTTTTCTATGTTTGGAGCAACAGTTGTTGCGTTGTTTGAGTAACGATTGCTACTGTAGTTATCATTTGGAATAGGTGCTTCTGTGTCAATTATTGGAATGTGTTGGAATATTTAATCAAATACACGTTCACCCACCTAACAGTTAAGAAACGCTCATTGCCGAGATCACTTTAAAAAATAATGTTATTAATTATTATTATTAACTATTATTATGAGTTCATTCAACATTAATATCAATTGAATATTAAAATAAACCCTAATTGAAGGATCATCCTTATGAGCAACGCCGATATCGAACTCAAAGCAACCAAATATGATGGATTGTGATTCAATCATGGGTATAGTTTCTTGGAGCTTAGTACCATTAGTAAACATTTTGCTAACAGTTAAGCCAAGAATCAATAAGAAATAAGCAAAAAGTCAATTTTATAGACCCGGTGATCAATATTTGCACAAGTCCGTCGAATTTGGTATTTATTTTACTGAAAGTTCACTAGAACGCGATCTTTATCAATCGCAAAGTGAAAGTAGGTTCTTCAAAATCGGTTAGTTGTAGATGCAATAAACAATTTGGAGTGAAACAAGTCAGTGAAGTTCGGCATCAAAATGTAAACAACAGTTTGAGTGTTTTTTTCCTAAGTTATGGAAATGAGCACTTCAACGATATGGAAATAAGCCGAATCAACTTCTGGTTGCATGAGTGAACAATGAAATCTTTAATTTATGGTTTTCTTGTGTCCAATTTAATAGTAAAGGAATGCTTAGTTGCAGGTAAGTTAATTAATTCTCGTAATTCTCGTCTTCAAACTGACGTATCTGATTTTTGTTAAAAAAGGGGTAAGTAAGATTTAAAGTTAAATTCTTGAAACCTCTAGCACTTTCATGAAAACTAGGGTTACCAACATAAGGAATAACATATACCTAACATGATGATGATGCTACATTCCGTGAGGGTGCTGAGAGTTTTGAAAAAAAAAAAAAATCCGTTTGAATCTTACCTCCCCTCATTGTTTACAAAATCAGATACGTCTGTTTGAAAAAGTACTCGAGAGTTAGTGCAATTAAAGATCCCTCTCCAAAATTTGAATCTGTGAGTTAGAAAGACATTGTCGAAGGAAATGAAATCTTTTTTGAAGCAATTGACAATTAAGTGGCCCCTCCTTGCAGCAATAATTCCCTTCGGTGGATAATTTTCCAAATGAGGTCAGGGATTTGATCTCTGTTCTGCAGTGTAATTTTCGAAGTCTTGTTCCTTATGGCTTGTATGCAGCCCACAATTAATGTGCATAAGGATAGGACAAGTAATGGTCTCCTTCTTCATTAGCAATGCAAGCTTATTGCTTTCACAATTAGCTTATTGCTTGCTCTCAACTTAGTGTTCTAAATGCACATTTTTGCATTAGTATAATTGTCGGAATTACTGACCTTGTATGCAGCTGAAAACGGGGGCAAACTTCGTAACGTTAGTAACGCCTACCCATGTGATATAAATGGGGCTGTTACTTTTCCTTGCGGAATAATATTACGTTCGATTATTCCGCAAGGAAATCTTTCATTTCACCAATGCTGGATTTGTTGTCAAAATTACTTCGGTAGAAATGGCAAAAATTATTTCAGGTCCTTACTTGTCAGCTGCATACTAGGCTTAAATTGGAATCTCTCAAATTTTTAGCTCACAATACCGGTTGTGATGCATTCGCACTTTGTGAAGCATGGCTCTCGCCCGAAATCAATCTTCCGTTTCATGATTTCAATCTTATTCGTCTTGATCGTGAGGATTCGCGTGGAGGAGGAGTACTTTTGGGGATCTTTCTATTGAGTGAATGTTCCTCAAATTACAGGTATTGAAGTTGTCGCATGTCAGGCTGTTATTAAAAATAAAAGCCTTTGCATTGCTTCTGTGTATATTCCTCTTAGAGCCCGAATTAACCGAGAAAAATTCTCAAACATTTCTTCAGTTCTTCCTGCTCCACGGTTGATCATGGGATATTTTAACTCTCACGTTACAGGCTGGGGATAACTTTACTATAACAACCGTTCTTCTTTGATAAACGACTTCTGTGACAACTTCAATACGACAGTTCTTAACAATGGAGAAGTAACACGTTTGGTTGATCAATACTCATTTGGCAGTAGATTGACCTCACACTTTGTTCGAATTCATTATCGTTGGATTGCACATGGAATGTGATTCAAGATCCCCACGGTAGTGATCACTTGCCAATAAAAATTTCGATAACCACCGATAGCGTATGATCTAACCCGTTACATCGATTGGACAAAGTTCAGCATAGCAATAGATGAAGCTGGAAAGACGGTAGAAAGTCTCCCACCGCTGGACGAGTATAACTTCCTCTCCAACCTGATTTTAGACAGCACTCTTCATGCTCAAACTCGACCAGTTCCAGGAATGTCTTTTCGCAGGAAACCTCCTTCTTCATGGTGGGAACAGCAATGCACCGAGGATTACCGTAAAAAGTCCAACGCGTTTAAAAACACCTGAGCACTTCGAAGAGTACATGGCACTAGAAAGCGAACTTAAGGGCCTCATCAAGGCCAAGAAACGTGGTTATTAAAAATTTTCACAATAAAACCTTCTAAAACCCCTCCCACCACTTCTTTAAAGTTTGCCAGATTAAGCTGTTGAGAAAATAAGCGCAATTCTCTGGGTTGCATTGAACGGTTGCTAACGGAATCTAACGCAAAGAAACGATTCCAGCTGAACCGAGAAATCAAGCTAGGTTGGGTTACAAAAAGGAGTAAAAGCAAACGTATTCGAGATCAGTGCAAAGTGAAACGTAACGTAAAGATCTCCTTGGTGGACCATTTAAACTCAGGCTTAGCATTCGATAAATGAATTACAAAAAAGGAAAGTTAGAGTTCATATTATGCATTGATTTTTTTTCAAACCATTACTTGTGCGAGTGTGTGCATTGTGTCGTGTAACCATGGCCATCACGAAATATACCTGCGCAGGATTTTTGGCGGCTTTCTGCTGCATCAGACGGAGGGCACGTGGATATCGTGCGATGTTCACGGTGACGTAACAAGGAGTAGCTTCTGGCTAGCGGGATTCCGACAGTTCAGAACAGTAGCGTCTACTCCAATCCAATACTGTCTATAGATGTGTACGGGGTGACGGTGTCGACATACTCTACCCGTTAGAACCCCAAACAACGCAGGCAGGCCGGTGGATATCTCCCCCACCCCGTTTCACTACCAAACTGACGGACCTGGATGAGCGTGGTCGTCACCGGACGGAAGCCAAAGAAGATGACGGAAACAATTTCCAATGAGCTTTTGTCCGTACAAAAAAGCGCCCATCGGACGTAAAAAAACCACCAGCACAAATTTTTTTTTTTTTTGTCCCCCAAAAAACTAGACATTTTTTAAATAAGAATGTTCAACTTTCTCACCAAGGTAACGGTTTGCTCTCAAACCGACTTAATTTGGAAAATTCAGTTTAATTCTTTCGGCATCACTATCGTACTCCAAAATCAGCATCGTCATGCAATCGAACATTTACCAATATTAACTCAATACATTTTAGACGGGCCCACAGTTAACTCATATTTCACTTATGTGATTCATCTACCATTTAGCTTAACTATAGAACATCGGTCAATAAGTTCCGGGCCTTAGCATGAAAACAACCTTTTTTTTGCCAAAATTCATTTTTATTCATCAATATAATCTCCTTTTAGAGTGATTCAATCATTCCAATGTTTCTCTAGCTTTTGTATACCACCGGTGCAGAACGATTTATCGAGGCCTTAAAAATATGCTTCAGGTTCAGCAATCACTGCCTCATCTGAGCCAAATCTCTTTCCACGGAGCATCTTTTTGAGTTCTGCGAAGAGCCAGTAGTCACTGGGGGCCAGATCTGGAGAATACGGTGGGTGCGGTAGCAATTCAAAACCTAATTTGACCATTTTGCGGCTGTTTTTATTGACTTGTGACACGGTGCATTGTCTTGGTGAAAGAGCACCTTTTCTTCTTCAAATGAGGCCTTTTCAGGGCGATTTCGGCCTCCAAACGATTCAACAAACCGTTATAATAGTCGCTGTTGATTGTTTTCCTATGTTCCAAGTAGTCAATGAATAAAGTTCCATGAGCATCCCAAAATACAGAGGCCATTACCTTCCCAGCCGATGTCTGAGTCCTTGGACGCTTTGGACGGCTTTCTCCGTCTGCAGGTCAGTCAGCAGACTGCCGATTTGATTCCGGAGTGAAGTGGTGAATCCATGTTTCATCAATTGTGATGTATCGACCCAAAAACTCCTTATTTTGCGTGAACATCTCCAAACAGCTCTTTTAATCATCGACTCGATGTTGTTTTTGCTCTAGTGTGAGCAAACGCGGCACCCATTTGGAAAACAGCTTTTTCATACCCAAATGTTCGTGTATGATAGTGTAAACACTACCTCTTGATCCTTCAGAGTGTCAGTTATCTTCTGCCACTTAACTTTGCGACTGCCCATGACGATTTTCAGGCTTTTTTCCAATATTTTCCGGAATAACTGCCTCATTTGGCTGACCAGGGCGTACAGCATCGGTGTCCGTACGACCACGTTTGAAATTGGCAAACCATCGTTTGATGGTCGTTTTCGATGTGGCAGAGTACGGATAACATTTTTCAAGCCAAGCTTGGGCTTGAACGGTGTTTTTTTTCCCATAAAAAAAGCAATGATATAGCAACACACGAATTGCTTTGAATCTATCGTTTTTAAGAATCGCAAAAGAAGCGTCACCTAAACCACTGTAATTCGAGAAATAATAAACCAAACGTCATGAAATTTTGACAGTAATCTTTTGATGGTTGGTACTTTTGAAAAATCATATGGATATTTTATTAGTGGTGCCATCTGGTAGTTAGGCCTGGGAGTTAGGCCTCCGACCACAACTGCTATCAACTCGTCAAGATGCTGTATTGTATTTGAAAGTTGTTGGAGAAAATGATCCTCTTCCGCCTGGAAAAATGGGTTGAGACGAACAACCTACTCATAGATACTCAATATGGTTTCCGTAGGGATAAGAGAACGAACCACTGTCTCGCGTCAGATGGCTTTTGCTAAAAAAGAACAAATGGCGTCTGTATTCTCGGATATCAAGGGTATTTTTTACTTATATCTGTTGAAGTTCTTTCAGATAAACTCCACGCTTATGGCTTTTCATTGTTCATGAATAACTTTTTGTACAATTTGCCGTCAGAGTAACATATGAGCTTTTCTCATGGAAACCCAACAGCTTCCCATGTTTAAGCCACCTTTTGTATAATGTTTATGTCAAAGACATTGATGGTTGCCTAGATGACAATTGTACGTTGAGATAACTAGCAGATGACAGCGTAGTGTCTGTCACGGGGTCCAACGGCCACTGCAAGGACCCTTACAGGATACTTTAGACAATTTGTCTTCTTGGGCTCTAGAGCTAAGTCTCGAATTCTCTATGGAGAAAACTGAGTTGGTTGTATTTTCTAGGAAGCATAAGTGCACCCACCGAAGCTTCAAATTAGGGGTACTCCGATAACTATGTCATTTAAATATCTTGGAGTCTAGTTTGAATCAAAGTGCACCTGGCGATCCCACCTTGAGTATCTAAAGCAAAAATGCCAGCAAAGGATGAACTTTTTTCGATCAATTGCCAGAAACTGATGGCGAGCACATCCAGAAGATCTTCTTAAGTTGTACCGGGCAACAATTTTGTCGGTTTTAGAGTACGGTAGTTCTTGTTCTCAGTCAGCGGCTGGGTCGCACATCATCAAACTGGAACGTATTCAATATCGGTGTCTTCGTATCGCGTTAGGTTGCATGCACTCGACTCATACCATGAGTCTTGAAGTGCTGGTTGGCATGTTGCCACTCTCGGATCGGTTTACAGAATTATCTCTCCGGCTCCTCACCAGGTGTGAAGTTATGAACCCCCAGGTGATCGAAAATTTTGAGAAGCTCCTTGAGTTGAATCCTCAAACCCGCTTCATGACCTTGTACCATTTGTACATAACACAGGATGTCAGCCCTTCGCCGAACATTTCCAATCGTGTTTGCTTCGCCGATTTCGACAATTCGAGTCATTTTGATTTATCCATGAAGCAAGAGCTTCATGGAATCCCAGAGGATCATCGTCCTAGAATTGCTCCGGTAATATTTGCTGCAAAGTTTGGCTAAGTTGATTCCACTAAATCGTTCTTCACTGACGGGTCTTTGATAGAGGATTCCGCCGGCTTTGGTATGTACAATGGAATTTTCAGCGCCGATCGTAAACTTCAAGCTCCTAGTTCCGTATATGTCACTGAATTAGCGGCAATACACTTTGCACTAGAAATTATTGCCTAAACATTATTGCTAACACCGAATTAGTATTTCATTTTCACGGATAGTCTCAGTTCATAAAGGCCGGTAAAGCACTCCTCGTGCTTAATCTTCGCGTTATTTTATCATCACCTTTGTATGAGTCCTATCTCATTGTTCGATTCTGGGCAATGAGAGAGTGGTCTCGCTTGCAATGGCGGTTTTTTTCCCTATTTTTCGTCAACAGTCACTCGTCAGCTGGTAGTAGGAAAAAAGAGTTATCGAAGAATATTCTGTCATTCATTTTTATTTTTAGTTTGTTGTGTATTTATTGAGTTTCCGTTTTTGGGCAGTAATCATACTCATATGAAATTTATTTGCCTAAATTTTCTTTGCTTTTTTGCTAGGATGCCATGTGGTCAACTTTTTTTCATTATATCACGTTAGAATTTTCGCTATTTTAGAGTTTCAATCATCTAACATCGCAGCGGAAGAGGCAAATAGCGGCATATAATTATTATATGTACATTATGTAGTATTTCTTTACAATGTCGTATTATTTCCATCATATCATGACCTTCACATTTTCATACAACAAACTTGATTTAGGCGGTATCTGGCTTAAACACGAAACAAACCTTCAATTTATGACATCTAGCATTCCTTATATGTCCAGTATATCACGCAGAAAATAACAGCTGTGGTAGGCTTTTGAAAATTACGGAATCTGAGGTAGGCTTTTGCACGTATTGCTGAATGTATTTTTCATTTCCGGTTTACAAATGGACTTTTTACCAATTCTGAGCTGATCTGATTCATGCAGCGCTGTGTGCCATTTGGCTTGTGTTTGATTTTACATTTCAATCTTTGTCATTACTTGATCATAACTCCCAACATCATTATATTTGGTGATATTGTTTTATTGATTTTACTTCAAAGATGATTAAAACATTACTTATTGTTTTTTTTACCCATTTATCTTTAACTCCCTTCCACTTAAATCGTCCCATTCCTTACTCGGTAGCAATAACTATTAGGTCAGCAAAAATAAAAGCGGATTGCTGTTATAAAATCAGCATCAAGTAGCAAATAGTGACCATGGCAACAGTAAATTAAAATGTTTAAATGTTAGTTTTGTAAAATTTCAATAGATTTAATAAACTTTTTCAGGATACCTCATATTGGAGGGACCATCAGGGCACCCGATTGAAGCAATCTGGATGGGGAGAGTGGGAATGCCAACTCCCCATTGCTAACAGTTTGTGAATAGAGGGCGGGCTCTTCTCCCCGCCCATTGGGGCATCCTCACGTTAGATAGCTTGCTCTTATAACCAATAGTTCAGTTTTGTTGTTGGAAGGAGATTCTTTATATCCTGTGGATACGTATAAGTGATGTTGCATATCGATCCACCCAACCCCTTTTTGGCCCTTCATACAACGGCATTATTAGGATCATCAGTGGTTATTAAAGCTAGATCAAGTCTAACAGAGAGGAGAGCCCATTGCTGTCGGACTTAGTTTCCGTGCTACAATGGGTAGTAGTACATATCATACATCATACATACAACAGTCACTCGTCAGCTGGCATCATAAATGGAGGAGAGGAGATTTGAGGCGATAGCAATATTCTATCATCCCAAAAGTGCCGAAAAAATCTTAGTTTGGGGGGATGAATGTGGGTCGAGATTTCATTCGTGTCATGTCTCGCCTCATGTCCGATCATTATTCTTTGAACGCTCATTTATACCGTGTTGGGCTGAGCGACAGCAATCTCAGTGAATGTGGAAAAGGTTACCAGGACACAGATCACATTATTTGGTCTTGTGCTGAGCATCGTGGAGTCAGATCTCAGCTCTATGATTCCCTTCGGGCTCGAGGTAGACAACCCAAAGTACCGGTTCAAGATATTTTGGCTTTACATGAAACTCATTTATGTGTTTTGAATAACATTAGCCTTAGTTTGTAGTTTGTTTAACCAATATGTTTAGTTATAGTTTTTGACTTCAGTGTTTGCGTTTGTGTTATGTTTGTTTAAAAATGTTTAAAAAAATAAAAAAAAATAAAAATGTTAAGTTAGAAGTAGATTAGAATTTCAAATGCATGTGTTTAATAAATGATAATTCAATCTCTCATCCCTTCTTCCCATCCATAAAATTGTTATTCTCTCTAACGTCGAGACGGCCGCGAGTAATCGGTTCTTCCTTTTAAAACTTTATTTTTAAGATCATTAATGTAAATAGAAATAAAAATTTTAGCTATGTAAGGTTAATTTGGTTAAATCCCGTAGAAATAAACGACAATGACAAAAAATAATGCCATGCGATTGACGTACTTTACTGATTGTTAGTTGGTTTGGACTGGAAAATCGTGATATTCAAACGAAAACAAAAAACAGTTACTTTTAAAAATTTGGCTCTTGGCTTGGTTTGAATGTTTACATCCACCGTTATCGGATTGATGTGTTTGTGCGTGCAAACTGTTTTCTTCTCATCAAAATCGATCAAAAATATCCCAATTAAGAACATGTTTTCGATATTTGTTAATACCTTTAAAACAATCAGAGCGCTAAACGGTATCTATCACTGTCTGTATATTTCATCACAATTATGACACAATTGGTGAAAATTGTAAGTTTCTATGTTTTTCCAGTTAGTTGAAGGAGTGGAGAATGAACAAAGCCCTCTAAACCCTTTTTTGTTTCTTTATTATCGTCATTTTCTGCCTGAGGAGGTGAGATTTGAGCTCGTGACTTTGGCGTGAGAGGGATTGATGTTCATCACTAAGCTGGGTTTGCCCGCAACAAAAACTCTATTCCAAGCACTTAAATGTAGCACAGCAATTGATTTTTCATCTTGTGCTTGCAATAGAATGTCTGCCGAAAGCATTAGTTCTCTGAACTATTTCAATGATTTCATAATTTTAAATTTCAAACCGGCTTTTCCTCATGAATTTAAGAAGTGTGTTAATTTATTTAACCCTTATGTGTTCGACAAAAAAAATACCTTTAAGTGATCGACAGGGTACCCGGGTATCCACAAAATTCAAATGATTATAACTCTGGCTATTATTGACCGATGTTTATTCTTTTGACACCGTTATATTCAAAAACTCATTCGCTCATTCGTAAATTCGGGTTCCCGGGGCTGTGGTCCGGTACGGAGACACTTTTTGGAAACATATATTGAATTACCGAGAATGGATGTCAAAATCTTTGGAATAATTCCAAGAAACTATTTCTATTCCATTGTGCGCCATATGCCGACGGCCATTCTGTAACAGGTTTCAGTGGGGCTAGAGAGGCCATGAACATACTTAGAAGCAAACTCTGGCAATATGGGTATTAAAATTCATGAAATTTCGCCAGTAGGTTATTTCTCAACGTTAAGTGGCCATTTGATGATTGTCGCCTGTCTTTCTGGAACAGGTTCCCGTGAGGCCTCAACCCGCCATTTTCATGTTTAGAAGGGAATCCTTGCAATATGAGTATTAAAGTTCATGAAATTTCTCCAGTAGGATATTTTTAAACGTTTTGTGGCTATCTGATGATTTGTCCTCGGACCAGTCATTCCATAACAAGTTCCCGTTTGGTCTCGAATACCCATGGACATATTTAGAATGAAACCCTGGCCATATGGGTTTCAAAATTTATGAAATTTAACCAGAAGGCTATTTCTCAACGTGGCCATCTGATAATTTGTCCTCGGAACGGTAATCTCGGAACAGGTTCCGGTGAGGCCTCGAGTGGCCATGAACATTTTCAGTAGAAACCCATGGCAATATGGGTATCAAAACTCATGAAATTTCACCAGTAGGATATATCTCAACCCATTGCAAGGGTTTTCTACTGAAAATGTTCATGGTCACTCGAGGTCCCACGGGAACCTGTTCCGGATTGACAGATCCGAGGACAAATTATCAAATGGCCACTAAATGAACTCTGATACCCATATTGCCAGGGTTTCCTTCTTAATATGTTAATAGCCACTCTATGCCCCACGGGAACCTGTTACAGAATAGTCGTTCCTGCAACAAGTCGCAAATGGCCCACAACAGAATAGAAATAGTTTTTAGAAATTGTTCCGAAGATTTTGACATCCATTGCTGGAAATTCAATCGATGTTCCGAAATTGGGTCTCCGTACCGGAACACATCCCCGTAGACCCGGATTTACAGGAACCAGATGAATTCAAAAGTTCATTGCCGATAATGTCCCTGAAGCGAATGAGTTTTTGAAAACGGTGCCAAAATAATTAAAATTGGTCAATAATTGCCAGAGTTATGATCTTTTGAATCAGGTGGAAACCCGGGTACCCTGTCGATCACTTAAAAGATAAAAAAAAAATCGAAATCCCCCCCTTCGGCCTCCCTTGTTACTATACGAAATGTCTTTATGCAAAAAGTTGCCATCCAACTTTTATTAAGATGTCACTGAAATTCAGCTTCCTGTTTTAAAATAAACTATGAAATTTCGTACTGTAAAACATAAAAAGATACCCGAGTACCCTGTCAAACACATATGGGTTAAAGAATAATTATTCTATCAGTCTAAAACATGAAAAGATGTACACACACTCTGGAAGATGTTTGCTTGAATTATGGAAACACTAAAAGTTAGATGGTGACGTACCAGCGCAGATGTCTGAAAGCCACCTAAATAAAGCGATAGAAAATATAACAACACAGGGTTCGTTATCTTGAGCTACTGCTCCACACAGCATCCATGAAAAACGCTTCTCAATTTTCCTGCTCCATCTGCAACCATGAAATCTCAAGAAACACGGTGTATTGCTTTGATTCGCTTGTTTTAAAATTAAATTTTGCGTGAGAACCACATAAAGCCCGCCTTTCTACGAGTAGGGGCGAGATTGCCGCTACATTGGATACCGTGGCGTGTTTTGTTAATTAATTTGAGTGGGACTTCTTTGCAAGAGTCAATTAACGTTCCAAGAGTGAGAGGTAAATTGAGCACAGAATTTCCTCATCAAGTGCTGTAAGATTTGCCATCCTTGCCGGAAATGCTGTTTCAAGGGGCACGGAACGATGATGATGTAGGCAAACAAACGGTCGTTTAAAATAAGATATGCTGGTAGGTATTGTGGCCAACCCTAAGGATTATTATTAATTAATGAAGTGGTTTGCGGTTTGCTGAGCTTCAGTCTCATCATAGCTTGACACGGAGGTAGATTACTGTTCAAATAAAATGCTACGGACTAATTGCTGAATAATGTAAACAAGTTGATTTGCAGTAGTCAAGGACGCTGATGGCTTGATTGGCTTGTGGAATTTCCCTTAAATGGCCTTACGACCAGAACGACATGCCATTCGCCTCATGGGCCACGGCAGTGAAGTTAGGGTTAATTTTTTAAAAACTCATACTAATGCTGTGACCCGAAATGAAAACTTCTATAGTTGGCAAACTGTTTCCGAGCTCGCATTTCAATTTTCAGGTTTTGCACTGCTAAAGTTTACACCTAGTCCACCTTGCAGTCAGCTTTGATAGAGTTTACAGTTCTTTCGCCTTTCATTCACGTAATAACCAAACAAACGTGACGAAAAACTTTTTCCACCTCCGACTGCGAGTGATGAGAAAAATAACGAAACACGTTTTCTCATTTTGAGCTTTCCAGTCGACACTTTGTAAATTGCTTAAACTATTTTCCACTTCCAGTTGCTCTGCCTGTCAATGTGTTCGCCAGTGGTTGTGATGCCTTGTTTTCGGCGTTCTCTTTTATTTCATCAACGTGTCGAAATATTCGTCAACTTGATTACTGTTGAAGTTATTTCCGAAATTGCCATAGGGTGGCGAAGATCTGAGATCTTAGATTCAAACATGGGAAAAATAATACCTTTCAACGTTATATTTTGTTTTGCATTGGATACAACTGTTCACGAGAGGCAGAGCCGGATTTTCATTTGTGGGGGCTCTTTTTTCTTCAAAAGTACAACTTTATTGTAAAATTCAATAGTCAACAATATATTTGTTAATAGTTTTAATAAAATTCCACAGTAAAAGAGCAAACCACTATGCCATTACTCAAAATGCCTTCCTGCGGGATTTTCTTTGCTGAAAGGTATCGATTATGTGATTTACACTTATTCCTTCAAAATCTCATTCTCAATGCATATCAGCGTCAAATTGACTAGCCTGTCATTAGTCATGGATGTCCTTAGCCTGTTTTTGATAAATTTCATTCTTGAAAACGATCTCTCTTCACTTGCATTGGATACCATTATGCATAAGTAAATTCTGCATCGGGAAAAGTGGATCGCATGTTGTTTTTCAAAATGAAATCATAAAGAAATGTCTCAACTGGTAGGTTATGCAAATTCTTACTTTGCTTGGCAAATTATATGAGCTGGTCAATTCCGGTCCGAGATCTCCTGGATAAGCTTCAACCAACTTTTTTGTTCTGATTTCTAGTTTTGAAGGGGACGCATAAAAAACCGACAAAAATTCGAACAAGGTGCTGACACTTGCAGAAAGTTTAAAAAATGAAACAAGATAAAATATACTACTAATTAATTACGTTTTTATTGCGTACAGTGCGCCAATTTAAATTATAATGTTTTGAAAATTGGAAATATCTTCTCAACACCATGGGA
>JAHHFK020002065.1:0-234826 GCA_024533555.2 Aedes koreicus | reverse complement strand
ATGATGATGATCACCGCGCAAAAAGTTGCAAATCACACCGCGATTTCATAATCTTGACTGCGTGCCTCTGGATAGCATAGTTCCGTATGGGAAAAAAATATGCCAGCAGATGCTTGATGCTTGAATATAATAAAGAAAAACTGTGCAATTTATTGGTTATACACGATGATTGGCGATGAATGTACAAATCGTGAGTTGATCACCGTGGACCTTTGAAATTTTTTTTAGTTAAACGGTGAAGTATTCGAAGTCTAGAAAACATGATATTTGGAAAGATTGTTATAGACTACTGTTTATGTTGAATGTTTGAGAACAGTCACCCCTTGGACAATCGAGTGCACGACAGTAAAAAAGTCTGTAAGTCGCAGATGAAATTTAAAACAGTTAAAAATAATGAATTTTAACAAAAGCGTAAAATTTCCAATCGTTTAATTTCAAGCCAAACCACGTGTAAGCAACGTAATTGTTTTCCATCTTTGATACAACATGCAACGTTCTTTGCCATCTTCCATACAATAGACCTGTTTCCAGCGATATTTGGCTTAAAATTACATGCAAGATCCCATTAATTTATGCCAAAACTAACATTCCCTTAATGTGCATGTTTCATTCTATCTGTGTGTCTGTCAAAGGATAAGTTTTTCGTTGTGGAATTTTCTAGTTTTTTAAACGTTATCAGTTAAATGTAAAACAATAAATATTACCCGCATTTATTGGATTTTTATTTTCAGTGCATGAATTTGATGTCATTTTGATAAGAAAATCTGAAATTTTTTCAATAAATTTACTCACATAACAGGATTTCTTATCAAGATTAGTAAACATTATGTTAAAAAACATTAGTAAACATTATGTTATTTTGGCTTTTTAATCAGCCTAAATATTCAATGATAAAACAATGATCATCCTATTTTAGAATTTGTTATCAATATGGTAGAAACCCTTTCTCGGGTAGCTGGATGCATAAATTACCATATAAAAAATCAGAAGTACTGTTAAATAAAAAGATGATTTGATAATTCTTTGTGCCTGTAATCTATAAGAACTATCTGTTATCATGTTTTATACCGATAAAGACGTCGTCCTGTCGTTCTCCACCCTAGTTTGTGCAGCGCCACCTTGATTATTAGCTACTTAAGGTGAAAAAAAAACACAACTTAGCAGCACTGCTCATGGCAATACTAATTGGTGTCTAAACAAAAACGGATGTTGGATAAGTATCGCTTTCCTTTTGGTTTCATGGTCATGTAGCGAAGACAATCGAAATTAAGGTGATTGGGATCTATCAATACAAACTATGGAATATGCTAATGGCTATTCCACTGTAGCCAATGAAAACGAGTTTTTGTGTCAACGTCGACCGGTCGCTGCCAATCCTTTATGCCGGTGGTAACACCTCACTGCTAACAGCCAATAATGCGCTACTAAATACACGCAAGAGTTTCTGAATGGAGGGAGGTTATAGCGGAAATCCATTAGCAATCCACTGGGTGACATTAAGCTTTTTTGCTGCTATTAAAGGGTGTCCACGATGAAATTGCCACACTATGAAATTGCTCTAACTTTTTAACCGTTGGGTAGAATTTAATGAAAATTTGGGTGGATTTAGTTCATAGTGCATTATTTACATCGTGCAAGTTTTAAAGTCCTGTGATCAAAACTCGCGGAAATGGAGTCGAAAGAACAGCTCGTGCGTGATAAAATCTTGCGCATTCATCACGAGAACAAGGATCTCTCGCATCGTTCCATCGCTAAAACGTTGGGAATCGCGAATTCCACGGTGTCGCGAGTGATTAAGCGGTTCGAGGAACGGTTGACCACCGATCGGAAGCCCAGAAGTGAAGGAAAAAGTGCTCCGTACAACACCAAAAATCACAACCGCGTAGTTGGGGCCTTCAACCGAAATCCGAACGCCTCCGTTCGGGATGTGGCTAAGAAGCTGCACCTAAGCCGAAGTTTTGTCCAGAAGGCCAAAACTAAGGCTGGGCTTCGAACGTTCAAGGTACAAAAGGCCCCTAATCGCGACGAGAAGCAGAACAAGTGCGCCAAAACCCGTGCCAGGAAGTTCCGGAGCATATCCGCACTCAGAAGATGTCCAAATTTGCGAAGAAATTTCTGGTTTGGCAAGCCATCTGCACGTGCGGGAAGCGGAGTGCACCTTTCGTGACCCAGGACACGATGAACGGACAGGTGTACATTAAAGAGTGCCTCCAGAAGCGGCTGCTTCCTCTCCTGAAGGCCCACAACGTCCCAACAATCTTCTGGCCGGATTTGGCCTCATGCCACTACTCCAAGGACGTGCTGAAGTGGTATGCGGACAATAAGGTCAATTTCGTGCCGAAAATGTTCAACCCTCCCAACACTCCGGAGCTCCGCCCCATCGAGAAGTACTGGGCGATTATGAAGCAGCACCTTCTTAAACGACCTAAGGTAGTGAAGACAGTCGAGGAACTGAAGAAAGTATGGGTTTACATGCAAAAAACGGTTGATTCACAGGTTGTGCAGAATCTTATGGCCGGGGTTAAGGCCAAGGTGCGGGCATTTGCGTATGGACTGTAAATAAAATACGAGTAAAATGGTAAAATGAAGTATAATAGTTATTTCTCAATCCCTGAAAATTTGATAGCAATCGGATGTGAAAACTCGAATTTTGCGAATCAATTTTGTGTGTGGCAATTTCATCGTGGACACCCTTTATTTTGGTGTCCAAAATTTAACGTGGATAGGCTTTAAAATAAACTAAGTTTACAAACACTTAGCTAATATGTGTTTATTTAAGGACTGTGTCGAAAATAAGTTATCCAAATATTTTTCTTTTAACTAATTTAAAATATTGATGTTATGTTCAAACAAATGAATGATTCTTTATTGTACGGCATTGAACTGGAACATCGTGAAGACCGGATGAAATTAATATTATTCTTTCACGAATTTTCGAATTTTTGATCGAACAGTTTTCATCAAGTTCCGGACAAGTGTTTCATCACATTTTTTGAGCGCCTTTTTTTTTTGAACTCCTGCATATTTTCAGCTGCTTTATCAGCCTTGAAGACCCTCTTCATAATCGCCCAATAGCGTGGGCAATTTCGCGGATTGATGTCTTTCTCAACGAAATCTGTATCTATCTTTTTCGGGAGCAAAATTAAGAGTTGTTTAGGTTTAATGTGCCGACGCCAAATCCGGCCAAAACAGTAAACTTCCGTTCCGTTGAATCATTCCAACGCTGGTTCCCGCTTAGTTGGCCAAATCATGAATAGACATTGATTTGTTATTCCTACTTAGAGGTCCCATTTTCCGATCCAGTTTACGGTTGGAAGATCCGGGTTTTCTGCCTCTTCCTTGCAGTTCATCCAAAGAACAGTGTGGATTTTACACCCGCGTGATGAATTCCAAAGCGATTCGCCAATTGTCACATAGTTACACCCTTTTTCCAAAACCTTAATTTTCACGTCTTTTTCAATGCGCGACATTTTGAAAACGAAGAAATTCAACCGCGTAAGCAAGTAAACAAACGAAAGATGACAATCAAACGCACAGCATGCTATGATGTACGCATAAAAAACGATCACATAGCTTATTTGCGATACATTCCTTATTCCCTGACAGTATCAAACATAATTTTTAGTGATCATTTTCGTCTGTTGCTTTTTTTTTTCGAGTATAATCGTTAAAGTAAATATGACAATACTTAGCAATCTTTAAAAGAGGAATAGTTTTTTAATCGGTTTGTAGTTGAGCAACTCCTTTTGTTGCCATTTATGAATTGAAATATTTTGAAGAGCTACGCGAGATGGTTTACTCCTTCACGTCAAACAATGAAAACAAAAATGACGTAATGCCCCCCTGGGAGCATTTGGAGCCAAATCGGACATCAAAGTCGTCTACCGCGCCATCGGAAATCGCCTCCGGTCGTACGCAATTTACTTCATATCTACTATTGCGAGCTGAGCACTCCCTTCGCATCGAAGGGGGGGTCAGCAAAAGGCTTTTAAGGGAGTCATAAATTATCATATTGAAAAGGAGTGATCGAACTGTTCAGTGCTGCACCATTGCACCATTTACAATGCTTCCAGATCGGTAGAGTAAGTCCCAGGCGATGACAGTCGAGGGGGATGATTATAACTATTATTAACATGACTGTTATTTTATTGATGGATAAATATTGCACTGCCATGACTTTTAATTGCACCGTTCTGGGCTACTTTGTTGGATTGGACGTCTTAGCTTCTAGTGTACGTGATTGAATTGGAGTTGGAAACAGTAGGCGCCGAGTATCGTGATTGATTACCTTCGTGACCACATGTGGGACGGGACTGAACTGAGTCATGGAGTTGGTATTTTGTTTGAGAATGTTTGCGTATTTTTGAAAAATTGAAATTCCATATTCCAAATTACTCCATCAAAATTCCATTTTCCCTCCTATTAAAATAGGTACAAGCAAAACAGTCAGCGGAAGCCGTAGGCGCAATGTTACAATGTTTACTTTCCAATCACGCTCACGTACCTCTGCAGATTGGCGATGCAATGCACTTGAGCACAAAGTGCTTACTTTCATTCATAAAAAAAAGTGCAAATATTCAGCACTTCGATCGAGATGCAGTCTTCGGATCGCCACCCGTCGCACATTTATATTGCATCATAGAAGTGTGTTTAAATTTTCTATTTTTGCAATTGCACTCTCTCTCTCTCTGTTGGTTGGTCTCGGTGCGGCAATCCACCGCCTCCGCGTCGGTCTCTATTGCGTCGGAGTTGACAACCGAGGGACAACCCTCGAGCTCGAGCTGCAGATGTAGAGTTTATGAATTCGAACTTTTTATGCATTACGCCGTGATTGCAATCATCGTAGGAGTCGCTGAACTAAATCAACGCAAAGCGGCGGACACATTTTCGCATATCTCGCGAAAAATGAATTGAAGGTGTCGTCGTGCTCCTTGGCAATAAAAAAAAAATAATAAAGAAAAACAAACAGTCTGACAGACACTTGCTGCAAACGGTCTGTGAAAATGGTCGTTTATCTCTTTTTTTAATCAACTACCCTTTGCGATTATGCATCGTCGTGCAGTTTGTAATAACTTTATTTCGCTGTTAACATGGTGCATTCAGATTTTCGCTTCATTAAAAGGATCGCATCCAAATTGAGCGTGGCGAAATGGAGGCCAACTGAGTTGGAAGATTTGTTTGTTTTTCTGTTTACTTGGGCTGTTTTCATTCCGAGCTCCGAGACGCGATTGTCAAGCAACGCGGGTTTTGCTGATGGGTATTTCAAAAAAGTTTTGGCGTTTAGGTTCAAGCAAACATTCCAAGTAACATTCCCAAAACCATCCAGCTTTATTAAGTTTTATTAAGGTTTTATTAAAGCAACTAGAAATCAATTTGGCTTTATTATGACACCAAGAGGTGCCAATTGGTTTCATATTTTAGTTCGGTGTATGAGAACCTACTCAGCTTGTTTTAAACGATCGTAAAACCTTGTTTTCTCCAAATTCTTTAATTCCTATCAAAGGTTTTATTTTGACTTTATGAACTCGTAAAATGCTGTTTCCAAATGCCGTTTTAGGATTCATTTATTTATTTGTCGTCAATCAATAGTAGACCGTTTTGTTACAATAGTGCTTACATTTTATGTCTCACTTATATATACAGTACGCCTTAGAAAACTAACACATCAGATTTACATTTTTAATGTTTTGAATCGTTCGTCATTATCTAATTGAATTGAAATATTGTTTTAGTTTTGTTTTGGTCATAGTAAAGTCAACATTTTCTCCATCCTTATTGTAAGTTGCCATCATCTGATTCAGAGGTACAAATTTGGCGTAATTTGTACGATGATGGCTTGTAATAAATATATTTCTATTTCGTAGTTGCCGCGACGGTATGTAAAAATTAAGTTTTGACAAAAGTTCTGCTGAATCAACGCGTTGCGGAGCAATGTAATTTACGAATGATACTAATGCTGATGCTGATGAGCATGCAGCGGGCTTCATAAGATGGAAGCGGAAACCTTGTCCAACCTAATTTACGAAGTGCATACAGTAAAAATTGCTTCTGTACCGATTCTAGTCGTTCTTCATGGGTGACTGAAAATGGTGACCAAACTACGCTACAATATTCCAGTATTGTCCCCACATATGTAATGTAGAATGTTTTTATTGTGTACGGATCATGAAAATTGTAACAAAAACGTTTTATAAATCCAAGCATATTATTTGCTTTGTTGATGATGGTATTGTAATGTTCAATGAAAGTTAGTTTCGAATCCAAGATAACTCCTAAATCCCTTATTCTTTTACATTTTTCAACTGGCTGATTCCCTAGATTGATAGTTATGTCTGGGGTGTTTCGTTTCCTACTAAAAGCTATCGAATTAAATTTTTTTACGTTCAGCTGTAAAAGACTTTTGTTGCACCAAATATAGAAATCATTTATTTCTTTCTGGAATGTCATGATATTTTCTTTGTTTCTTATTTCTAAAAATAGTTTCATGTCATCAGCGTAAATAAGAAATTTAATGTTTTTGAGAATAAAGGAAATGTCATTTACAAACAAAATTAATAGAAGGGGACCTAAGTGAGAGCCTTGGGGGACTCCAGAAGTGACCCTAATAGGATTTGATTTCTTCCCTTTGAAGCTAACTATTTGTTGACGGTTAGTAAGATAAGGAGTGTATCGAATATAAGCTATCCACATACATTTGCGTTGTACGCATGTATTTGTGATGGTTTTTTATGCTCTGAACACTGCATGCTGTGCGTTTGACTGTCAGCTTTCTTTTGTTTACTTGTTTGTGCGGTTCAAATTCTGCGTTTTCAAAATGTCGCGTATTGAAAAGGAAGTGAAAATTAAGGTTCTGGACACATGGCTAAGTGAGAAGGGTATTACTATGCGAAAATTGGCGAAGCGGTTTGGAATTCATCGTGCGAGTGTTAAAACCATCATTAATAAGTTTGGGGAACACTATTCTTTGGATGAGCTACCAGGAAGAGGCAGAAAACCCGGTTCTTCCAACCCGAAACTGGAGCAGAAAGTGGTATCTCTAATCATGAAGAACAAATCAATGTCAATACGTGATTTGGCCAAAAAAGCAGGAACGAGTGTCGGAATGGTCCAGCGTATCAAGAGGCGAAACCACCTGAAGACCTACAAGAAGCAGACAATCTCGAAACAAAGTGCAGAACAGAAGAAGCGAGCAGCACCAGGGGCCCGGAAATTGTATTCGCGTCTTTTGCAGCGTCCGGATGCATGCGTTTTGATGGACGATGAGACCTATGTAAAAGAGGACTCAAAAACCCTTCCAGGTCCACAATACTTTACTGCCGTCGTTGGGGAGGATGTGAGTGATGCGGACAGGTCGATTCAAGTGGAGAAATTCGGTCGAAAGATACTGGTATGGCAAGCAATATGTTCCTGTGGTTTGAAGTCAACCATTTTTTACACTACCGGAACTATAAATGCGGAAATCTATCGATCTGAGTGTCTCTAGAAGAGATTGTTGCCTTTATATAAGAAGCATAGCACACCTGCACTGTTTTGGCCGGATTTAGCGTCGGCTCACTATGCCAAAACCACTCTCAATTGGCTTGCGGAAAAGGGTATAGATTTCGTTGAGAAAAATATCAATCCACCAAATTGCCCTCAGCTTCGACCCATCGAACGTTACTGGGCAATCGTGAAGAGGGTCTTCAAGAAGACTGGTAAGGCAGCTGGGAACATGCAGGAGTTCAAAAAAATTTGGGCACAAGCGTCCAAAAAATGCGATGCGACACTTGTCCGGAATTTGATGAAGAGCATTCGATCCAAAGTTCGAAAATTCGTGAAGGAATAACTTAAATTTCATCCGGTCTTCATTATGTTCAAGTATAACCTCGTACAATAGAGGATCAATTTTTTGTATGAATAAAATATCGGTTTTCAACATAATTTGAAAGAAAGTTTGTGGATAGCTTATTTTCGATACACTCCTTACGATTCGAGGCATCTGAGGATTCCTGCCTCAATTCCCATTTTTCGCAATTTGAATAGAAGCATGGGTATGTCAATGCGATCAAAAGCCTCGCTGAAGTCTGTATCAAGAGCTATCAGTGCTATCAGTGAGTAGTTGACGAATTCCAATAAATTTGTGCTAGTTGATCGTCCTTTGAAGAATCCATGTTGCTTGTTAGTCAGTCTGTTTTAGATTTGAGCAAACAATTTTTCATTGATAATTGCTTCAAAAAGTTTAGGAATGCAGGAAATAATGGCAATTCCACGATAGTTACAAATGTCCGATTTTTTTCCACTTTTAAAAATAGGTACTAGATAGGAACTTTTCCAAAGTTTGGGGAAGATCCCAGATTCCAGTGACATATTAAAAAGCCAAAATAAAGGTGCTGTAAGTTGTAATGTTCAGTTCTTCATAAATACGGGTGGTATTCCATCAGGGCCAGAACCTTTGGAAACGTCTAATTTATTCAAGATGTCTTGAAATTTGACTTGATTAACTCCAATGTCCCTTGAAAATTCTGGGAAGAAATTGAAATATTCATATTCAATTCAATTATTCAATTTCTAGGAAGAATGTTGCAAATAGATTGCAAATTTCTTCCGCGTTATCACCAACATTTGAGTTAAGATGCATTCTAGATGGGAAATTGTCAGATTTCAGCTTAGTTTTAACATAATTGAAGAATTTTTTTTGGACAAGACTTAATTTCATGTTCGGTTTTTGAATTATGCTCATCATATGCATTACTAATAGCTAGATTCAGTTCATCGCAAACCTTCAAATAGTATGTTAGATTATTACTGTTACCATCTCTTTTATACATTTTGTGGGCCTTTTGCTTCCGATTTTTTAATTTTTTTATTTCTTTATTATACCAAACTGGGTGGTTCGAATTACCTTGTCGCCTAATTTTTTTGAGTGGTACTTGTTCAACTACTATTTCAAACAATAATTTATAGAAAACCTCAACAGAAGTTTCAACATTTGCTTCATTCTTAAAGATCGTTTGCCAATCAATTCCGTTAAGTTTGTGTCTTATGATATCATAATTTGCTAAACGATATTGAAAGACTTTTTCATATTCATATTTTCATAGTCGTTGGATTTTTCGTATTCATGAACAAATAAGGAAAACTCAATTGCTGTGTGAAAAGCTTCATTTTTCCATAATAGAAAAATAGATTTACTTACACAGAAGTCTTCCTGAATATTTGTCAATAAAAAATCTAAATAGCAATTTTGTTGGTTTTTTACATGGTTCTGTGGTTTTAAAACGGAAAACAACATGACCAAATAGTTTTATAGTAGGTAGTCATTGCGAAGATAAATTGGCTTTTTGGCAAAACTGTGATTTTTCCAATCGCCATAATGAAATATGGGAAATAATTGAAATGCGGAAAAATAAATGCACAAAATTTGAAATGTAATGCAATCGGAGATTTCGGCATTTCGTTCTGATAACCTTATTGAATTCCGTAATTTTCAAGAAATTCATGTTTAATTTATCGAATATATATATTTTTTAATTTTGTTTTAGTAATTGAAAACTCGTATAATTTCCTAGGTGCATTAATTTTCGCCTCTTATCGTCCCAATATTCACCATAAAACTAAATGCGCATTTGATTTACTGATACGCAGTAAAAAAAACTCAATTTGTTTTGGATATTTTGCTATCAAACCAAATTTCCCGCAACACTAGAACTATTTTCTTAGATATTATTTACTGTTAATTGAATCAGAAGAGCAGATAATTGAACAAAGCCGAACAAAAAAAGCCAACCACGATATCACAGTGAAGTTTGACAACTGTAGCTAGTTGGCCGTATGCTAGTTTTCATGGCAGCCAATAGGTTTTATGAAGGTTCTCAAGTGATCATAACATCTTTCACTAGAACATTTTCAAAATCTTTTACCGTCCATAGAGTGGGCCACTTTGTACAAATTTCGGCTTTCAAAAAGCCTAAAGGAGGTGTTGGTAAACAAAAGAGTTTTGAATATAGTTTTATCAATAAAGCCGCGAGGAGTGCTATACGGCTGGAATAAAACTAAAATTGTTACTTGGGATTTGTGTTAAAATTGTTTAGTGGTGTTAGGAGTGTTATAAATAATAAATTCCGTCAAACACAATCGAAAAACGAGAATCAATCAAAAAAATAAACGAATTCAGGAGAAAAAAAGTTCAAATTTCACAACCAATTCTGTATTATTGATAACATACGTGACATGCTTGTGCATAACTACCACTCAAATTGCACGCATCCCCGGTTTCTCCAGGAGCCGGTCATTAGACGCTTCTGTAAAATGCAACATACTGGCCTGCATCAGCCGAAAAAACGTTCTCACGATCCTTTCTTTCATGTTTCTTAGTTTCTTCGTTTTTGTTTTGTTTTGTTCGTTGTCCCTTCCAGAGAACAACAACAAGCTGGACATAATGCTCGGCGTCATTACCGGACAACAATGGCCTGTTGAAAACGACGTGCGAACGTGAAAACATTCTACCGTACCACTGTTTGGCACGCAGGTGGAAGGGAATCGGTATCCACATACATACATACAAGTACCATGACAAATCATTTCGCAAAAAAAGAAAAGAAAACGCACAGACGGACGATTGATTGGAAACGTGTGGCTCATATTTCTGACGGATCACGTTCTCGGTTCATTGTTATTCGCTGACTGATTTCGTATTTAAGCGCTAATTGTTAAAATTCTGCGAATTCGAAAAACTGAAGGCATCAGGTGTCCCTTGTCTGCGGCAGGTTGCTTCGGAAAGAATTAAGAACGATGCTTTTACGTTTATGTTTTGAACATTTTTCAATTAAATCATCAGTTCAGGTCAGACAGATTTCCGAATAAAAAACTACACGGCACAGTCCAATGAGGCTGTACGCAAAGGTGACGTTGGACTACGTGGCAATGTGTAATGAATGTTATAATCATTTGTTTCAATTTTTCGTGACGGTCACCATTTTTGAAATTTCTATTTGGCATAAGCTTGCTTTATATTTGCATTTTGGAATAATATAGAAACCGTTTAAATTTCCGAGCCGTGATTGAAATTGTACAAAAGATTTAAGGTATGCGGCGAAGGGAAAGCTGAAACTTGTTTAGCTACCACTGTAAATTTGGACGCATTCAAGTGATCATAACTCACATAATAACAACATACACGGTTGATCAAAACGTCAAACAAAGGGGTATTTATTCAGCTTTCAAACGATGTATAACAAGTTATTACATTTCACCGTTTCGAACGAACTGTCGCACTTTACTTGTGATTGATGCCATCATGATCTGCACAGTCGCTGGTGACACTGTACCGGCAAACTTATTCCACTTTAAACGCATCTGTTGCGCATTTGTCACTTCTTTACCGCATCCTCGAAGTTTGCGCTTGACAATTGCCCAATATTTTTCGATCGGTCTGAACTCGGGGCAATTCGGAGGATTAATCTCTCTGGCGACGAAATTAACATTGCTTGCCGCATACCATTCTTGTATCTCCTTAGAGTAGTGGCAGCTGGCTAGATCCGGCCAAAACATAACGTTGGTCTTGTGTTGCCGAATGAAGGGTAAAATCCGCCTTTTCAGACACTCTTTAATGTAAACCTTCGACGTCAGTGTGTGAGATGTGATGAAAACTTTGGTTTTAAGGCCACAACTGCAGCTTCCTTGCCAAATCATTAGTTTCCGAGCAAACTTATCAGCAAAAACAAATTTATACCTGGAAGGGACATCCCCACGACCAGTTGCCAGGTGAAATTTTCGTCCGGGGATTTGATGGTAATCAATTTTGACATATGTTTCGTCATCCATTAAAATACAGCCATCAACTTTCGTCAAAACTCGTTCGTTTAGTAATCGTGCTCGCTTTTAGGCCACTAAATTTTGTTTCAGGGAGCGATTCGGATGTTTACTGGCACAAAAAGTCTTATATCCTTCTCTTGAAAGGATGTTACGCACGGTGGAAAAGTTGGAATCGTTTTTCTTTGCCAAATCACGTATAGAGACACCTCGGTTGCCCTTCACATACCTCAACACCTTTTTCCTCAGCTCTTTGTCCCTAGTGCCACTTTTATGATAGATGCGCTGTGCTCAATCCACACTCAGAGTATCCTTTTAACGTTTGATTACAAGACACACCGTTGACTTTGGGAATTTTAACACTCTTGCTATTTTTGAGGCAGACCACGAAGGATTCTCTAGATGTTTGGGCACAATTAATTTTCTTTTCTCAAGTTCCATGATCCGTAATTTCGAGATGCGTTGATCAATCGAGAAAAACTTTTCACCAATTTCTTCGTCAGCGAAACATCAACAAATGCCTGTCAAACGTTTTTTGTTCCAACCACGCGGTGGTGTATTAAACCGTGCGTCCAGATTGACTTTGAATCGAGCTTTAGTCAGTCGACACAGAACTACGTATGGGCAAAACAACCCTTTTGATAACTGTGTTAGATCGTTTAACAATGTGAGTGCTGTTTTTTTATTTTAATATGTCTAAATGTGTGTTTATGAATAGAACTAGACACCTAGGTTAAGTACCAGTCTGTTGATATTTTTAACGTAGCACTACGTTTGTCTTTTCTATATCGGGTGTCATTTCAAAATATTGAAAAATGAGAGCGTTACGCAAAAGTGAAAGATTTTTGATCGCTTATAACTCTAGTTTGACTGAACAGAATGACTTTATTTATGCACCATTTGATCAGAAAAACTTACAAATGTTTTTGATTAAAATTTCAATGAAGTACTATTAGTATAAGTAGTTAAATTTTTTACCTCAAAATTGCCTACTTTTGCTCCCATACAAATCAGCATATGAACAGGTTGATAGTATGGTTTTCCCTTTTCGGGTCCTCAAAAACGAGCAACAAATGGTTCAAATTGTCTTCTTCTTTTTATTTCATGAAGTTTCATTCCATGTATAATACAGTAATATCCACACCCCTCAGCTGCAAAATTGTTTTGCTTTGTTACCGGTGTCTGGTTATAACTGAAGCCCGTCCCCTCTTTTGAATTTTGCTTCGTACTGCATTCTCGTGCCTCTCTTCTTTGTAGACAATGCTATCTGCTCATCACCATGAAGCTCCAAGAGTGGACAGCAATGTTTCCTAGAATGAAAGATATAAAGAGGAAGTGTTGATAGCTCCGTCAGTCCACGGCAGGTTGTGAAAATTGAACAGATGTATTGAAAATTAAGCGTTGGGCTTGGACATTGCAGTACTCCAGCCAAGCATGCATTCCCCCACCTTACATCTCCAATGCGGGGTAGTGCCTTGACCTATCCCGCATTGGGGATGTAAGGTAAAGGAATGCGTGCTTGATTCGAGTACTGCCATATCCAAGCCCCTCGCTCAATTTTCAATACTTCTATCCAACTTTCACAACCTGCCACAAACTGACGGAACTATCAACACCTGCTGCTCACATCCCTCATTCCAGCAAACAGCACTGTCCACTCCTGGGGCCTCATGGTGACGAGCGAATATTTACTTCTACATCATAATCGATACTCCGCGTACCGAGAATACAAACATAACAATTATGGTGAAGAAATGTTATTTATCTGCTGTGGAAGCTGTATATGTTTGATTATGGTTGATTCTGATGTTGAGTGTGTTCTTCTGGTTAGGATGTAACCTTAAAGCCTAGAAGATACATTGGGATCTAATCTGACCTAATCTACAGAAATCAAATCTAATCTAATCAAATAATCTGAATTTCACTGTCCAGATTGACAACACGTTTAATCACTGTTAATACTACTAATGTGAAAATTTGTATCAAAATAAAATGAGATAAATAGATATCAGCGACCGCAGCTCTGTAAACAAAATTTTCAAACGAACCAACTCGTTAAGTATCAGCTAATGCATAGTACGGATTCAGCTCTACGATATTAGTGAAATACACCGTGTCCAATATATTCTCATACATTGAATCGTTCTAAGTTGCCCTTCCGTTCGGTGCTTATGCTCCATTTATTATGCTGAAAATTAAGCGGATGATCTGAAATGTTTTAGGAAAGTCATCATGGAGCTAAAAGAGAACTTAACAAACATGTTTTGCTAAATAAAGGGTTAATAAAGAAAGCAATATAACAGAAGCCACACAGAAGCTACAAATGGTTTTGATAGTAATCGTATTGCTTCATGACAAGACTAATGAATTTACCATTGTATCGGATGTTCCGGATATTCCAGGGGACCATAAATTGGCCATATCTCGGTAGTGTGACCCAATACGTTAATTAAGATAGCATATTTGAAATTAGTGGCCTAAAATTACTTGGAAACACATAACTTAGCTATGTAAAATCAATTTTTAGACTTTTTTCCGCCTTTTGTATGGAATGGAATCACTGTGGTACGTAGAGGCCGACATCAGCAGATGTTTGCAGGATATTCACAAAGGAATGTCCATCCGGAAAGCTTGCTTCCGCAACCGTGTTCCTCGTTTGACGATAGGGCACCGAGTTTCTCGTTCCGTTTAGGGCAAAAATGACAAGGTTCAACAGGGAAGGACCGGACCACCCACAGCCCTTGGAGCGGATGAGGAGAAAGAGCTAGTAGGTTGGATTAAAAAAATGGCCCGGAAAGGTTTTCCGGTTACCAAATACCGTGTGATGAGCAGAGTAACAAGCTACACCGAACGGAATCCCGAAAAAGGCAGCTTCAAAACCGGCAAACCAAGTATGACAGTTCAATTCCACGTTCGAGTTGGTATAATTTTTTTTCATTGTTTTGCAGGTAACTCGTGGTTTAAAAGCTTCATGAACCGGCACGAGGAGCTTGCTATTCGGAAGCCAGAGGGTGTCACGAATGCTCATTAATTCCGTCTATGTACAAATGATGAATTTTGAATCATTATTAATAATTAATTTGCTTTGGCGATATCGTCTCGAGAAAGGAAACGCATCGACCCTGTGCTCGCGAAAAATTCCGTTCTGTGCAGGTGAAATCGCACTCGAAAGCGCCTGAAAAGTGTTCTCCAGGCTAGCAGAAATCGCGTACGTTGTGGAAGTGATATTTTCCGTCGCTAAAAAGTATGGAAAAGTGGTGAAAAATATTTTTTTGCTTGGTTCTCAGCCTCCATTGGCAGTGAAGAGGAGCTTTCTTGCTGAAATTTGTTTCGCTCAACCTCTCCCTCTCGCGCTGAACTGATAGCTCTCTCTCTCTGTCTGTCGCTCGCGTTTGCACTTTTTGGGAGAAGCGCAGTTGTGTTGGTGTGAGTTTGGTGGATTGGATTTTTTTTTTATTTTGCATCGCATCAGCGGCAACAACAACAACGGTATCATCTAGCACGACGTCTGCGGCAGTAGCACGGTAGCACCTCATCGCGCGTCGCGTTGTTCTGCGTCGCGGATTACTAGTGTGCGTGTGCAATTGGTTCCGGTGAGCTGAAGTTAGAAGAGTGTTGCGTATTGCGGGATCGCGCCTTGCTCGCGATTCATTCAAAAAACTGCATACAATCAATTGCGCTGTTGTGTGTTGGTGATTTTTCCTCAAGCGAGCTCAGGTCCAAAGTGTCGTCGTTCGCGGGTATTGTGGAGGAAGATAGTGTGTATTGTTTAGCAACCGTGTAAAGTTAGAGGTCATAAGCGAGTTTATTTTTCTTTTTGATTCTGTTTCCTGCAACCAAGTGCCAATATCTAGAACTAGATTTTAAAGGATAATACCACAACCGTGCCTAAGTGAATTTTGATTCGGTGTGCAGGCTTAGTTTGTAAATTAATCGGTGCAAGAAGAGTGTATTAGACACAGATATCATGTTACTACCGGAAGGTTTCCGACACGTCGGCGACGGCTGGGTTGATGTGGTCGAGTGCCCACGGCAGCAGCTGCGGGTCCAGCAGGACTTGGCCATCTAGGACATCGAGGAGAGCTGGTTTGCAAAGCAACAAATAATTTATTTCTACCATATTTTGAAGACAATATCTAATATCCTGTTTTATTTTATTTTGTCTATTTTGTTTTGTTTTGTTTTTCGTTATGCTTGTCTCTTTTCAGTCACATTGGAGCGGTCCATTGTTTTGGCGGATAGTGCTACATACTTTCAGCGTATCGTTAACCAAAACGAACCCTGCTGCTAACCTTTCCCCAACTATCCAACATCCCAGTGATTTCTCGTGGAAGTGCAGAGGATTTCTCGGCTTCCTTCAAAGCGAGTATCATGTCAACACGGTCCTTCCCATTCCCTACTTGACCAGCATTCGGGCACGGCCGGCGCCGGTATTGCTTTATAATGGGTCACCAGTTTTTACACATTGAAGATGTATGTTAGTCCCAAACATCATCTGTTGGTTCTTTGTGTAAATACAGCTGATCTGGCAATAACGGAATTGCATCCGTGGGCGGTCAATCATGCTCATGCTCATGCTCCAACATTATTATTCATTTTTTTTAGAATATATTGAACACAGTGTAGTAAACCTGGCACATACATACTGGCTTCGTAGAATTGGCAAAGGTGTAAAAGGAAAGAGCATAACCAGATTTCAAAGATGTCTCTAGTCACAGCGATTATCATCCAAAGTCGGTCTGTTTGCTTCTCAGATCAGTTGAGGTATTCACTCTAAGATCATGAACAATACACGCTAAACTAGTTATACCCTATATTTATTAAATATTTACCCATGCAATTTACAAAAGAAAGTGTTGCATTTTATTCGAGTACAACCTTTATGTAAGCATGTTAAAACAACAAAATTAATTAGATTGTATTTCATTCAGTTTTCTTCACTATATTTCCAAAAACGTCTGTGCGCTTATCGTAATTTTGCACACTGTATATATGTAATTACCGATGAGATTGTGGTTTTTGCTGTTCCAACAAATAGCATAGAATTAAGATTCCGTTTGTGAGATTCCTGGAACAATTCCCGTCAACCAAATCGAATACTGGACATCTTAGGGAAGTACCTATAAAGAAAAGAAGAAAGAAAATAACATTATACTTTTGCATTTACGATATATATATATAAGCCATATTAAGAAGAAATTATGTGGAAAAGTAGGAACAGGTGAAAACATAGCAATAATAACAAAACAATGTAAACAGCGATTCTCCCAACGGTAAACATCCATAATTTATTTGTCATGCCCGTCGCTGCGAATATATCTGTTGAATTTTGTTCAAGTTAGTAAGAATTTGATCCGAGACCGTCATTCCGAAGCGCCACCTACGAAGTGGCACACGCTCTTGGCACGAGTTCACAGCCGTTGAAACAACGTAAACACGTTAGCAAAGATTAGACATTGTACATAGCGTTTTCGAAAATTAATTATATTTTCTTTCAAATGCGGAACCCTTCGCTCGTTGAATTGAGCAAAAGTACCAGTCTAGACTGTTTATAAATATCGTTTCGTTGGAAGCATTGAAGAAACGATCAAGTCATCTAACTGGAAGCATGCATAGCGCACCACCGCGTCGTCGATGGAATTCCAACCTCGCGCTAATGCGATAAAGTATCGAAGTTTGGACTCGGCTCACCCACGGGATCGGATTCATTTTTCAACACCACCTGTTTCCGATTCTAATCCGCCATGATCGCCTAGGTTACGTGCTGGAAATGAGGTTGCTGCCACCATATTTCCCGCGCAGAGGCGAGAAATACGACCGAAATATGTTAAAATCGCACACGACGATGACGACGCATAAACGCGTGGACATCGCAGCAAGCCAGCGGAAGCGTGTGGGATTCTCATTACGGCCAGCCTACTATGCTTCGGCTCAAGATTTGCCAACTGTTGCTCGTTGCCGAGTCAAGCTTACCTTTGACGCAGTACGATAAGTACACTAGGGCTGCCTTCAAGACGTAGGCTCCGCTTCGAATGGTAAGCGGATTGTTTCTCCATTGAAGCGTGAAAGATTTATTGCTGCTCAACTCTTTAATCCCTTCGTGAACTAGCGGTAGCCTGATTACTCGGTGCGCTCGTAGATGAAAGATGAGACACGTTGCAAGCTCTCGAATCACTCACAGGAACTGCGGTGCTATTACTTACTGTCATAAATGTGATTGGAGAAAAGAGCCACATAAATACGGATTCTTTCATCTCTGCTTCATCGCTTTCTTTGCGGTGAATTTCTGGTCATCCGAGTAATTCTCCATTCTCAGGCTTGTCAATCATCCTGGCTTATCCCCCCCGGCAGAAGCTAATGAATATCATGCAACGTGTGGGAATGGTTGTCCATTTCAAACTTCACGGAGCCAAATTGCTTTATGGTCGAATATACTAATCATATCACAGTTTTAAAAGAAGATTAAACACACCGTGATCACTTCCGTAGTGCTTCACTTTAATCCTCAGCCAGCCCACCAGGCACATCATCGTTTTCATAAAAAATAATCCTTATCCATCCTCCGCACGGCCAAAAACAAATCTCGACCCACTAATGGGCAATATCTGCCGGCCATAATTCACGCGGACGACCGCTGGTGAATCCTCCCGACACGACCATCAACTCAACAAACATTTGCCATAAAGTTTCTTCCGCGCTTGCTTCGACATCTGACATGCTAATTTCACTCGGCAATCGTTTTTTATTTTTTTTCTCTGTTCAGCATGTGCGCGAATTTCCGACCACAGAAGAAGCGACACTTCCAACTGTAGCATATCGGTCCAAAATAGAACAACTAGATCGAGGCGAAATCCGGCGTCCGTGTGTTTGTGTGTGCATTTGTAGCGATACAAGCTGAAATCATAAACACATAACGCGTTGACTTTATTTATGGGCTATTTTCATTTTTCACTTGTCGGTCAAATATGTTTATCGACTAGTGACGTGTGACGTAGGAGGAATCTGCAACGTCATCGTCGGTGGTTTCGATTGCTTGGATTCTGATTCGATCCGAAAATGAGTGCTGCCACCATGTTGGCCGATTGCTAACCCCCTAGTTGACACGTGATTTGTGTGGTCTTTCTGCGTCGTGTCGGCAATTTGTCATGCCGAAATCAGGGGAGGAAATCAGCGCCAGCATCCCGTGTGGTCCGACACTTGTTGGCGGCCACCTATTCTCGTTTCATTGTTGTTGATCGTGGCGAGAGGAAGCGGCTGTAAAATGTGTAACGAAATTTCCGAGTAAAACCGGGAACGGACGGTTTTTTCTTCATCTCTGGACCCGTTTCGAATGTTATTGACGATTGGCGTGATACATCAAATTAATTTAGCTCGCCGGATGGGTTGGTTCCGTCTTTCGTTGGTGGTGGAGACATGGTTTGATTGAACACCCGTTGAAATAAAGTTTCTAAGCAAGTTACACCCGATTGAACTTCCCTCTCGCGGGTCAAATTTTTCACCTTGTCGACGGTGAGAGGGCTTATCTCATGCTATAAACATACATGTGAGACCAAGAATTTGACCAGTAGTGAAAGTATCACATATTCTGCACATTTATTTCACTGCCACGTCGTAGAACGTTTATATAAAGGCACTAACATCAGGTGTGATACTGGCGGGTTTTGCCGCAATTCACTCTTAGACTTCAATCACTTTCAATCAAAGAGAAACGACTAAAAGTACACTTTTAATTATCGTGGCAACTTATGTTGTTGTTCATCAAAACTGGCGTGTTTTGTTTTTGCTGCGTCGTTTTCGCGAAAAAAAAATCAAACAATAATTCGTAATTTAACTTAAACTTAACAGTGAAATCATAAAATCTCCGCTTGTTTTGTGTAACACGTAGTCAGCACAATCGATTCCCTCCCAAAATGTGTGATTGTCGGTAGTATTTCCCCGTTTTTTTGTTTTTTTGTGCTTCGCCCTCGCACCCGGAAGAAGAGTTAAATCAGCTTAGTTTTGGTTATTAGTGGTAACATTGTGACACATGGGCATACATTATAAAATTAGAGTGTTGTTCCGCTTTGTCGCGAGTGAATCGATGATTATTAGCAGTTTTGAAGCTCGATATAGAGTCGCCTCATAGCGGGGATTTGCATTAAAGACTGTATTCGATGAAATTTGGACACACACAATTGTTCGTAACTTTTTAGCGTGTGGGTAGAAATTATTGAAATTTTAACTGAATGTATTTCATTATGTTGTGTCAATTGTGTAATAAGTTTCGTGAAAATCGGTCGAGTGATTTCAGTGATGGCTTCGAACAAATTTTGGGCACTCACTTCGAAAACCCAAACGCTTTTCATCGATGGATCGGAAAACAGCTCGGAATCGCACATTCAACCGAATCTCATGTGATCAAAACGTTCAAGGACCGTAAGACAACCAAGCGGAAAAATGGTAGTGACAAAAAACGTGGCACATCAAATCCGGAGAAGGCTAGGATGGTATTGAACCAATTTAAGCGTTATCCCAACATTTCGATCAGGGATGTTGTGAAAAAGGCGAAAGTTTCAGTTTTTTTGTGTGCAGAAAACAATGACACGTTCTGGATTACATGTGTACAAGGTCCAGAAGGCACCGAACCGGAGCGATAAACAGAACTCGGTGGCCAAAACTCGTGCAAGAAAACTGTACAGGGAGTGGCTCACAAAACCGTTCTGCATTGTGATGGACGATGAGACCTACATTAAAGCCGACACCAAACAAATGCCAGGACAGGAACACTACGTCGCCACCTCTAAGTTGGCCGTTCCGGAGAGTGTACGGAAGAAGAAACTGTCGAAATTCGCCAAAAGATTCCTTGTCTGGCAAGCGATCTGCGGATGTGGCAAAATGAGTCAGCACTTCATCACCTCTGGGACCGTCAACGGACAAATCTACAAGGACGAATGCCTCCAAAAACGACTTCTGCCCTTCTTGAGATTTCACGATGGCCCGACACTGTTCTGGCCGGATTGGGCATCTTGCCACTATGCCCGGCCCGTCTTAGACTGGTACAAAGATAATAATGTAGTTTTTGTACCAAAAGACGTCAACCCTCCAAACACTCCGGAACTTCGCCCAATTGAAAAATTTTGGGCAATCATGAAGGCAAAGCTCGTTAAAACTCTTAAACTGATAGAAAATGAACTTGAACTAAAGAAATTGTGGTTCAAAGTAAGTAAGCAAGTCGGTCCTATCATTGCCCAAAATTTGATGAAAGGGGTCAAGGCAAAGGTGCGGGCATTTGGGTTGGGAAAAGAGGTTCAATAAACCAATGATGTCAAAACTAAGTCAGTTATAAGTCAAACCATTTAGTAGTACTTTATTTCCAGAAAGTTTGAAAAGAATGGGGCTCAAGGAAAATTTTTGGTGACCTATTTTGTGTGTCCAAATTTCATCGAATACAGTCTTTATTGGCAGAGTGTGGAATGAAAAAAAAAAGAAGACTAGTGCAATGTAGAGAACGGCCATTTGCTGGTCAAAATCAACAAACGAAGAAAACGCGCATGCGCTCGTGATAGGCTGGCACATAATTTCAGATGTATTCACCTCGTGGTGTACAGAGATTTGTAATGCAGGTTGCATATCTAACGGGCGGTTTAGCAACGTTAATTTTTGCGCCTATTTTGACGTAGACTACGTCTTACGGCAAGGGTAAGGTGTAAATTTAAAATCTATAAATAAGCGACCGTCACGAAATATTGTTACAAATTAAACGCTTTAGGAAGTTATACTAAATGCTCTATAGATTTACAAGATTTTTACATCAATCGGTTGGAAATTTTCCCGCGTACAACTCTCAAAAATTATCCGTTAACAATGTTAAACTCCTCATCGTCCTATGATTGCTCCGGTAATATTTGCTGCAAAGTTTGGCCAAGTTGATTCCACTAAATCGTTTTTTGCTGACGGATCATTGATAGAGGAGTCAGCAGGCTTTGGTATATTTAATGAAATTTATAGCGCCAATCGTAAACTTCAAGCTCCTTGTTCCGTATATGTCGCTGATTTAGCGGCAATACATTTTACGATCGAAATTGTTGCCTCACTAACACCAGATCAGTACTTCATCTTCACGGATAGTCTCAGTTCTATAGAGGCAATTCGCTCATTGAGGCCGGTAAAACACTCCTCGTATTTTCTCATGAAAATACAGGAGCTTCTAAGTGCTTTATCTTCGCGTTATTTTATCATCACCTTTGTATGGGTCCCATCTCATTGTTCAATTCTGGGCAATGAGAGAGCGGACTCGCTTGCAAAGGTGGGCGCTATGGAAGGCGATATTTACGATCGACAAATCGCCTTTAATGCATTTTTTACTATTTTTCGTCAACAGTCACTCGTCAGCTGGCAGTATAAATGGAGTAAAGGAGATTTGGGGCGATGGCAACATTCTATCATCCCAAAGGTGTCGAAGAAATCCTGGTTTAAGGGGATGGATGTGGGTCGAGACTTCATTCGTGTCATGCTCGCCTCATGTCCAATCATTATTCTTTGAACGCTCATTTATACCGGGTTGGGCTGAGCGACAGTAATCTCTGTGAATGTGGACAAGGTTACCAGGACGCAGATCACATTATTTAGTCATGTGCTGAGCATCGTGGAGTCAGATCTGAGCTTTATGATTCCATTCGGGCTCGAGGTAGACAACCCAATGTACCGGTTCGAGATATTTTGGCTGTACGTGATCTGGAGTTTATGAAACTCATTTATGTGTTTTTGACTAACATTAGCCTTAGATTGTAGTTAGTTTAACCTGTATGTTTACTTTAAGTTTTAAGTTTCTGTGTTTGTGTGTTTTTTTTCATTCTCAAAAATGTTAAAGTCAAAAGAAAACCAAAAGTTGTATAGTTATAAGTTTTTATCCAATTCCGAGTTTAAAATAAACGTGCTTTGTAAACCACACTTCAAATTCCCGCCTATTTCCCCATCCATACAATTTTTATTCCTATTAACCTCGAGACGGCCGCGAGTAATCGGTTCTATTCCCTTAACATTAGTTTTAAGATAATTGATGTATATAAATATGAAAACTTGGCTCTGTAAAGTTGATTCGATTGAGCCTGTACAAATAAATGATTTAAAAAAAACAATGTTAAACTATTGAAAATAACGAAAATAAAAGGTGATGTCTTATAATTTTGTTTTGCAGGCCTAAATTTACTAAATGCACAGTACCTATCCTATCACAGATTTCAAATTTGAGCAAGGGAGGACTCACATGCAGCAGTGAACGATACAAAACGGGTACACCTGCGAAATTTTCTCATTCGTGTTGCTGTAGTGGAGCTGTGCGGAGCACCGGGCCAGTATTGATTGGCAGCTGGCGATGGCATGTACCCTGGATAGTGCACTAGTTTCATTCAGCAGTACGGCAAGGCGTCAACGTTGGATTTGACAGCTGGCGGTGGCAACAGTTGCTAGGCAGCGATTAATTATGCAGTGGTGTACTAGGCAGTCGGTTGCCGGCCGGTGGGCGCAACCACGCGGGAGCGAAAGTGCCCCAGCCTGGAAAAATGAAGGCATTATTTATGGATCATATCATATGGTTTAGCGAACAAAGCTGATTTACTATGTATCATTATTATAAGCTTAGGGTTCATTAATCATACCTTTATGGATCATTGGCAATTTATTTATGGAAAACTAGCTGAAACCGGTGCGTGCGCTGCAAACGAAGGAAAATTTAATAAAACTGGCACGTTTATGGTTTTTTTCGAAATTAGTTTTTTTTTCTTGAATAAGCAGAGGTTCAAACTTCTATCAAAACATGCCTCTTACCCGAGAAATACACGTTTTGTGTTTAAGTAACCTGGATAATTCTCATTTTTGGTAGAAATTTGTGTTTCATTTGTATGGGGGGGGATTTCTCAAACCACCATACAATCATTGCCACATGCCACATTGCCGACATGCCAAATTTGGTTCCATTTGCTTGATTAGTTCTCGAACCATCACACTGGGCTCTTCGATTATAATAAAAATTTGAGTTTCATTTGTTTCAAGCCCCCCCCCCCCCCAGAAAAGGGGAGGGGTCTTGAAACACCATAGAAACATTCTTGCCTTCAAAACCCCCCACATGCCAAATTTGATTCGATTTGCTTGATTAGTTAGTTATTAGTTCTCGAGTTATGAAGAAATTTGTGTCTCATTTGTATGAGAGCGCCCCTTCCTGAGAGAGTAGGGGTCTCAAACAATCATAAAAACCTTCCCCAGCTCCAAAAACCCCTTCATATCAATTTTCACTTTGGTCGGTTCAGAACTTTCCGAGTCTATAAGGGTCTGACCGACAGACAGACAGAAATTCATTTTTATGTATATAGAAATCTAGCCTCCAAAACCCCCCTTATGCTAAAAGTGGTTTCATTTACTTGATTAGTTCTCGAGTTATGCAGAAATTTGCTTTTTATGGGAGTCTCCCCTTCCAGAAGGCGGAGGGGTCTCAAACCCCAATAGAAACATTTCTTGCTATCAAAAACCTCCACCTGCCAAATGTGGTTCCATGAACTTGATAAGTTCTCGAGTTATTCAGAAATTTGTGTTTCATTTGTATATGAGCCCTCCTTTCAGAGAAGAGAGGGGCTCGAGTCAACTTAGAAACATTTCTTGCCTTCAAAAACCTCTAGCTGCCAAATTTGGTTCCATTTACTTGATTAGTTCTAGAGTTATGCAGAAACTTGTGCTTCATTTGTCAGAGAGAGAGAGGAGGGGTCTCGAACTACTGAAGAAACATTTATTGCCTTTAAAATCCCCGCAAGCCAAATTTGGTTCCATTTGCTTTATTAGATTTATTTATTTATTTTTTCGTCAACAGATAAAAATGTTTATCCGAATGACAACTAGATAACACTTAATTACATACAATAACTAACACATACATCTTCGGAAACAACGCTTATTAACATCACGGGATACATTAAAATTAAACACGTTATAACAGCTGTTGAAAACGCGACACATGCTTAGCACAGGTTCGTGTTTGCCGTAGTTGGTCCTTGAGTGCCGGTTTATAAAGAAAGATTGTAAACGCAGGTTTCGTCGTCGAGTGTTGATGTTCAAGAGACCAAGTAAAGTTGAACAGTCGATGTTTCCCTGAAGGAGGTCACCAACGAAACACACTTTGGCCACCATACGCCTCCCTTCCAACAATTCCAGGCTGATGAGCTTACACCGACTTTCATAACTTGGCAATCTGCGAGGGTCTTGCCAACGAAGATGTCGCAAAGCAAAGCGTATAAACCTTCGCTGAACAGCTTCGATCCTCTGGACTGCATTTTGGTAGAAAGGCGACCAAACGACAGCACAGTATTCCAAGAAAGGGCGAACCAAAGAGCAGTATAATGCTTTCAGACAGTAAACGTCTTTGAAGTTTTTTGCGAAGCGGAACATAAATCCTAGCTGCGAAGAGGCCTTGGAAACAATATACGAAATGTGAACCTTGAACGACAGTTTGGAGGCGAGCATTACTCCCAGATCCTTGACTGTTGTTTCACATTTCAAGCGTGTTCCTCGAAGGATGTACTCGTTGAGATACATCGCACGTTTTCGGCCAAAGGAGATAGCCGAGCATTTGGATACATTTAAGGACATTCTGTTGATCCGGCACCAGTCGTCGAACATTTGTAGTTCCTGTTGAAGAAAATCGGCGTCTTCTGGACATTTTATGACGTAGTACAGCTTTAGGTCGTCCGCGTAGGATAATTTCAGGCATCTGAGGACTAAGTTCACGTCGTTCATATATAACATGAAAAGAAATGGACCAAGGTGGCTGCCTTGCGGAACGCCAGATGTTACTGAGAAGCTGGACGAGGCATAATCTGAGTTCTTCACAGACATAGTTAAGTCTGCATTGCCGAGCGACAATACCACTTTTTGCTCGGGTACTTGTACGCATTATCAAGGCCCACAAAAGAGTACGCATTGCTTGGCTACTTTGATCAACCTTTGTTTACTAACAACTCTATTCAATTGGCGTTACAGGCTTGCTTTCGGATGGGTTTGATCATTTTCTTTCCGCTCTGTGGCTCATTTAAATGTAATAAAATGTTTATTTTCATATCATTGATATTGATTGTTATTGATATTCTGAGTTACTTTAGATAATTTTCGAAATGATTGCCATCCATTTCAATGCACAACCTTACGCGTTTCTCTACTTCCGTTGTAGTCACTACAGCAGTTAGTTCTTCTCTCACCTATGCACTGGCTTGGTAAATTCTTTCCATGAACTTCTTTAGTGGGAACTGGTTTGAAATAAACTAACTCCTTCATTCTACCCCACAAGTAAAAGTCGAGAGGAATTAGATCTGGCGAACGAGCTGGCCATTCTGTAGGTCCCCCGCGTCCTTCATATTCGTTGTTCAAAAATTCTCGTACATCTCGATGATAATGCGAAGGGCAACCATCAAGTTGAAAAACCATTCTTCTTCTGATCTCTTCTGGAACATCGCGTAGAAGTTCGGGAAGTTGATTTTGTAAGAAATCCAAATACGCTGCTCCATTGAGCCGATCAGGTAAAACATATGGCTCAATGAGGTGACCCCTTCCCATCCCTCCCCATAAGTTCACTGAGAACTGTCGCTGAACTTTTTTTACTCGTTTGGCGTGGGGGTTTTCCTCACTCTAAACGTGAAGTTTTTTCAAATTCGAAATTCCTGCTCTGTCAAAATGACAGTCTTCTGTCCACAGCACTCTAGAGAGGTATTCTCTATCAGCAAGAGCTGCTAGAATAAAATTGCAATAGAGCAATCTGTTTGGAGGATCTCTTGGTTCCAATTCTTGAACAGGAGTGTAATGGTATGGGTGCAGTCGATTTTTGTTCAGCGTTTTCCACACCTTCCATTGGGATACCCTGAGTCTGTAAAAGCAACTTAATCCAATAAATGTGAGCATCATATGGACAGTGATAATTCAAACCTTGATGCTTCTTGTCTCGTACTAGTAGTAGGGTCCTGTTCGAAACGACGCAGGATCTGTGTTTCGAGGTTCGTTTGCGCCTCTGGTGATCCTGCATCGCGGTGATTGCTCTGAACACTGCCCGTTTCTGAGAGGCAGCGGAATGCTCTGGTGAATACGGGTGCGCTGGGAATCGTTGTTCGTACTCCCTTCTGGCTCCTGCAGCATTGCCGTCTGCAAAACCATAACAAAAAATCATATCGGCGTACTCACTGTTCGAAAACTGCATCTTTTGCTTCGAAAATCGGGTTCACACAGTATGACGATCAACCAAACTTGATATCGACTACTACGATAACGTTGTTGTCATTGGCCATGACGGCACTATTATAGTCACTAGATTCATAGTCTGGCGGAGACAAAAACGGGTACTGTCACTTTGCGGAGCCAATCGAACATTACTCGAGTAATTAATTATAAGGGCCGGAAAGCCATTTGTAAACAATGATTTTAAACGTTGATTCCTCTCGTATCATTAGAATTTTTCGATGTTCAGATACACTATATGGTAGAACAAACATTCTTCCACCAGATGCTGCTTCCAATATGTTGGAGTGTTCTGAGTTTTGAGAGAAATCGGAATTGAAAGTCATTGTTTACAAATGGCTTTCCGGCCATAAATTACACGTGTAATGTTCGATTGGCTCCGCCAAGTGACAATCAAAATTGGCTCCCGTTTTTGTCTCCGCCAGACTATGAATCTAGTGACTATAGGCACTATGGGATATTTATGAGTACCCGAGCAAAAAGTGGTATTGTTGCTCGGCAATGCAAACTTAAATGTTCAATAACTCGGTAAGGAATGATTTTACGACCCATCTTGCCATACATTTTTTTGCTGCAAATGAGGTCTACTACCACCTCTTTTCGGGTGCAACACCAATTACCAGTCACCCTGTATTTTATTGCACAAAGATTACATTCTATGGATCAATTTTACAAGTTTAAGGAAAGTTATTGAACCTTTTATAGATTATTTGCAATATGTTTATGAGTTATCCGTACAATTTTAATCATCTTGCCCTAGATATAAAACGGCACATTTTTGACATTTTATTGCTAAAATTTTTATAAGGTATGGATCACTTTACTGTATTTTATGGATCATTTCAATTTTTTTATGGATATTCACCAGAGTCTTATGGGTCAAGAATGCGTTTTTCATGGCACGATTTTAAATTTTTTATGGATCGTTTATTACTTTTTATATGCAAAAGTACGTTTGCCCAAAATAAGCTTACCAATAGAAGAGGCGAGCCTTTCCGAGAAATTTTCGGAATTCAAGGATATCTGTTTTAAACCAATAACAAGTCAGGAACAAATAACAGGAACAAACATACCAAACTTATATCCATAACAATAACCTTTTCTTGAAATATGAAACATTCACAGCTAAGCTTTTTCCAACAATAGATTGTCGTGGGTTACAAGGTTATTACTAAAATATGGTATAAATGTTCAAAAATCGAAACACAGTACACTTGCTTGGCTAAGAAATACCCACCAACTCCAAGTCTTTTTCGAACAGTGAAGATGTAAGCAAATTTTTTGAAAAGCCCTTTTGAAATTCGTTCGATGTACTAATTGAACTGGTCAATTTGACCATATAGACTACGCCCAGCCAACACACAATTGTCAAAAGTGGTTACAATAACTGCATTGTAACTACAACGTGTTACAAAGGACGAACGTGAACTGATTGGTAAGACATATGTGTGTGCTACTACGGTGGCCAAATCGAAAGATTAGAATCCAACCACTATAAATCAAAAAGCTTTGATTTTTACTCAACCGACAGATCGTAAACTTGATCGTGCAATTGAAATTACGATACAATGCGATGTAACGCAGATACCGAAAGTTCTCTTCATGAGTTTCGATATAATTACAATTTACAATGCTCCGTCCAACTGTACCACAGATGATGAATCGCACAATTTCGCCAGCATAGCTCAATCTAAATTGAACAATCAATCACGAAATCCTCCGGGATCCGGTTCCATCCATTTGCTCGCCTAGGCTGGGACCATATCGCGGACCTCGGAAGATTTATTTTTATAGCAAACTAAATACTCACCAGACAAGCAATTTCAAGTCGTACCAACAGCCGCCGCCATGCCATTAGCCCCGAGAGATAGCCTCCTAAAAGCCGCGACCGAGTGCAGTTGGAGAAGAAGGCCCAGTCGCCATGGCCCTGACAGTGAAGAGCGCACGATAGACGGCTCGCGATAAAAACATGAAGGGTTCCCTCTTCTTATAACTCCCCCCCTCCCCCTGCCATATGCGATCGAAGCCTCGCGAGCAACGAAGTTCGAAGCCCAAGCTGCTACATGCGTCCATATATAATTTATTTATTTATAAATTTTGTAAGCCAATTTAACGGTATCTTGGCCCCTGTGCGAGCGAGCGCCCGTTCTTCTGTTGTTTTCAGCATTGTTTCGATGATCGTTTTGCTGCTCTGTGAAGGAATTTCCCTATGACGTTCGTTCGGCCACATGCTCCGATAGGGATCGCCATCAGCCCGCCGACGACAATAGTAATCGAAAAAGAGCAGCAGCGATCGGACTGGGATTGTGGAGAAAAAAAGCACAGATCCAGTTATCATCCAAGCAGCCGCCACCGAAGGAACAATGGTTTCATCCCTTAAAAGGACATCATCATTATCGCGTGCACTGTTACTGGGCTGTCCTGGCCTGGAGCCATGTAGCTTTCTGCATTATCATGGGTTGCGCCTTTTCTTTCGGAGGAAACCTGTTCCGGAGCAGTTGCTCTGGACGGCGATGGCCAAATGCGGAATGTGGCTGCTGGTGCAAAATGGAGCAGGTTCAATCGGGTCCGTGCCCGTGCGGCAATATATAGCGAGACGAGGGCAGGATTCCGAAGCGCGCAGAGAGTGTGGCCCTAGATGGTCAATTCGGTCGCGCCAATGTGGCGCATCCGCGTTGTTATGCGACGGTGATGGAAAACCGACGATGCTAGAGGTGAGCCATATGCTTGAGGAGGGAAATTGGCGGTGTTCTTATCAGGAAAATTTTCTCGTAAAGCGAAGCATTTAAATCACTTCAAAAACTGTTCTTCGTGTGGAGCCAACTCACAAAACTTTAGTGTACTTCGTGTGATAGCAATTTACTAAGAAATGCCAAAATTCGGCGATCGTTATGAAAATTCGAAATTTCTATAAATTTCCATAAATTCGTTGAAATTACTTAACATTGAAAATAATAAATGTGATAAGTGCAAGGCTATATAAGTATTGCATCTGAGATAATGTTACTAAGGATTGTTCATGAAATAAAATGGACACCTGTTTATCAATGGTTTATTATTAAACTAAGGTCTGTATCCACATTAATTCGGACACCTTCAAATCATTGTAACTTTTGAAATATTGCACGTAGCAACGAAAAATTTCACTGTGGTATAGCTGAGAGTCTATAATGAAAAAGACTATGATTGATGTTTACATTTCATGTTTAGTATTCAAGATGGCGACGAAAGAAAAACAAGTGCGCTAGCGAATTTTGAACGGGCGTACGGCATATCCCGACTTGTCAGTACGGGACCTTGCAAAAACATTTCACCGAAAGGTGAAAAGGATATTAACGAAAAACCCAACTCTCTTCATTCGAACGGTGGCTCGTAAAATAGGGATGTCGCCTGGTTTTGTCCAAACATCAAAACAACGTGGTGGACTTAAGTCGTATAAAGTAAAAACTGTTCCAAATCGCAACGACAAACAGAACTTGGCAGCAAAATCACGGGCTCGACGTTTGTACTGCGAATATTTGACGAAGTTTTCATGCGTTGTTATGGACGATGAAACTTATGTCCTGGAAGATTTCAAGCAGCTTCCTTTTATTCTGCTATGGCCAGAAATGCTACAGCTGAGCATTTCAGAACGAAGAAGGCATCAAAATTTCCCAAAAAATACCTTGTGTGGCAAGCAATTTGCACGTGTGGCAAAAAGAGTAAATACTTCGTCACTACAGGCACATTCAACAAGGAGATCTATCAGAAAGAGTGTCTGCAGGAGCGATTGCTACCCTTCATCAAAAGTCACAAAGAAAAACCTTTGTTCTGTCCCGATTTGGCATCATGTCACTATGCTAAAACTGTGCTGGAGTGGTACCAAGCAAATCAAGTGAACATTGTACCAAAAACCTCAAACCCGACAAATTGCCCAGAGCTACGACCAATCGAGAGATATTGGGCTCTGATGAAGCGGAAGCTTTCTGGAAAGAAGCAAGGAATCAAAAACATCAAACACTTCCAGCAAATTTGAACAAAGACGGCTTCTACGATTTCTGAAGAGTCTGTACAAACCCTAATGGACGGAGTTAAGCGCAAAGTTCGAAAATTTTATGCAAATACCGAATAATTATGTTTTGTCTTCACGAATTGTTAAAACACATCCCATGAATCTGAAATAAACAACTACGACGAAAATATAATGTGAAATTTATGTTTTATTCATGTTTTGAGGTGTCCGGATTATTGCGGATACAGACCTTAGTTTTAAAATATGACCTGAAAATCGAAAAAAGTAAGATATTTGGAACGATGGGTTGGATCAGCTTATCAATTCGCTGATTAATTCTGCACAAATGGTTTGTCAAAAAATGGTCGGTTCCAGAATTGGCAAAAAGCGTGAAGTGCAGTAAATCTGCAGTGTTCAAGATCGTTAAGAAGTTTGGAGAAACGTGTTCTCTTGATTTACCGAAATGAGGATGCAGATAGGGTACATCGGACCAGAAAAAAGGAGCTGGCAGCGGTACGCCTTTTGAAATAGCATAAACCGTGTTCCGTTCGTAAAATTGCCAAAAGGGTGGACATTAGCGTCGGAACTGTACAGGATATATAAAAAACGTAACAATATCAGAACCTACAAGAAGCAGAAAGCACCCAAAAGGACGGATTCACAGAAAGCTTCTTAGAAAAAACGGTCACGGAACTTCTAGGACGTTCGCCTTCAAAAGCCGAACCGGTGCATTTTGATGGACGATGAGACGTACGTCAAATTGGATACCAGTACACTTCCTGGGCAGCAGTTTTTCAACGCTGAACAGATGACATATGTGCCCGATGATGTGCGATACATCCGTACCGAAAAATTTGGGAAAAAGGTTTTGTGTGGCAAGCCATATTTCATATTTCAGATCGGGCACAATCAACGGTAAAAATTACAGAAAACAAAGCATCAAAAACCGGGATACGGATCCTCCATTGTTTTGGCCGGATCTGGCATCTGCTCACTACGCTTCTGCTACGCTGGAGATGCTCAAGAAGGAAAAAGTCGACTTTGTCGAAAAATTCCAAAATCTCCCAAACTGCCCTGAACTGCGTCCTATCGAAAGATACTGGGCACTAACTAAGCGGAATCTTATAGACTGTTCCGATAATTATAAATACACTAATGATTAACCGCCAATTCAAAATGCGTGCAGTATTGAACCAACTTTTGGCTGCGTCCTGTTGTTCACATCCAAATTAAACTGATGTTGTCATTTTTTTCAATTTTTCGCACGGAAGTTTGAAAATGCGTGGTCTTTCTCCCGAATAAAGAAAACGGATTGTGCACAAACGGCGCACCGTCAGTGGTCTTTCGATCAGAGTCTGAGGGGGGTCTGAGATATTCAAAAATGAGTCTACGTGGTTTATGAACAGGCCGCTGAACTGATCAGCGTGAAACCTTGTATGCAAAGGTTTTTGGGACCAAGGAAAGTTCTTATGATGGTTTGAGACCTCTCCTCCTTCTGAAAGGTGAGTCTCTCATGCAAATGAAACCCAAATTTCTGCATAACTCGAGAACTAACCAAGCAAATGGAACCAAATTTAGCATGTGGAGGTTTCTGAAGGCAAGAAATATTTAAGACCCCTCCTTCTTCTAGGAGTGGGGGCTCCAATACAAATGAAGCAAAAATTTCTGCATAACTCGAAAACTAATTAGGCAAATGTAACCAAATTTGGTATGTGGAGGTTTTTAAAGGCAAAAAATGTTTATATGACGGTTTGACACCCTTCCCCCCTCTGAAGGGGGGGGGGGCTCTCATAAAAATCAAACACGATTTTCTACATAACTCGAGAACTAATCCAGCAAATGGGACCAAATGTGGCATGTGGGGGTTTTTGGAAGCAGGATTCCAATATTTTTCCAAGTTTTTCAGGGTTCTAAGTGAATAAAAGCAAACAACTTGTACACATGGTAGAAATAATCATTTTCTCTTGTATTTGATGCTTGCAAGAAACAAATACAACAACAAATTCATTTGTTATTGGCTAAACAAAGTAAAAATCACTCATTCGGATTTCGGAGCATATGGAAGTTCCAGTTAGTGTTTCTCTGGAAATTCATATGAATTTTTTTAAGATTCTCTGGAAGTTCTTTTGGAAAAAACATTAGGAAATTTGTTTGGCTGTTCATCTGGAAATCTCTAAATATGTTTCTCTGGATGATCCGCTGAAAGTTCACCTCGAACATTCTCTGGAAGTTCAGCATGGAAGTTTCTCTGGAAGTTCCGATAAATTGCTTTGATTTTTTTTTCTAGCTAGAAGATCCCCTGGAAATTTCTACGAATGTTTTTCTGGAAATACCGTAGGAAGTTTGTCTGGAAGTATTTTGGCAAGTTCCCTTGGAAGATCATCTGCAAGTTTCACCCGAAGATTACCTAGAAGTTCCCTTGAAAGTTCCACTGGAAGTTCTGATTGATGTTATTCTGAAAATTCCTCTGAATATTTTCCTAAAAGATTCTCTGGAAATTTCATCAAAAGATCTTCTGGAAATAAAATGGGAAGTAAATCTGGAAGTTTCTTAGGAAGTTCCCTTGGAATATCCTTTGGAATTCACCCTGGATGTTTCCTCTGGAATATCTTCTTAAAGATGTTTTGAAAGTTCGTTGGAAGTACTTTCAGAAGTTCTTCTTAAAAGTTCCTCAATGATTTCTCCTGGAAGATCCTAAAGCTCTTTTCAACTGAAGTTTCTTTGAAAACCCTCCAATATGCCCCTGTAAGCTCCTCTGGAAAATCTGCTGAATGTCCAGTTGGAAGTTCCATTTCTATGCAAATGACAATAAAATATTGTCTGGATATTTTTAGAAAGTTTCGCTAAAAGTACCCACCAAGGAAATTCCTATGATTGCCTTAGATAGTTCCTCTGGAAGAAGTTTTTTCAGAAGTACTCTCGAAATTTTCTCAAATAGTTCCTGCGGAAATAACTCTGAAAATACCTTTGAAAGTTGCCATGGAATTTTCTTTCGAGCTTTCTTTGGAAGATCCCTTGAAAGTTAGTATGGAAGTTTCTTTGGAAATTTCTCCGAATTAATTTGTTATTGACTAAACAAAGTGAAAATCACTCATTCGGATGTTCAAAATTGAGCGTACAGTACATGATTAACATAGAAAATGAGTTTAAACAATGTCGGAAACCGTTGAAATTCGTTTTTTAATGTTTCGTATGACCACCTTTGGCATCCTGAACAGTCTTCAAGCGTCGCTGCATCGATTCCACCAGTTTCCAGGTCACCGTTGCTGGAATACTATTTCAAATCTCCTGAATAGCCCATTTGAGCTCCTTATTGTTTCTTGCTCTTGATTTATTGGTGTTATTCAATTGGTGCTTAACCTCCCACCCCAAGTGCTCAATGGGGTTCAAATCCGGTAACTGCGGAGGGGTTCTCAGTTGCTAAGGAACATTGTAAAGCAACCACTCTCGTACAACGTGCGACGTGTGTTTTGAATCATTGTCCTGCTGAAAGTAATAATCACACGGTAGTTCCAATTTTTGCACGGAAGGTTGCCGATTCAGTATGTTCAAATAGCCCATTCTGTCCATCGTGGTGTCGATAAACTCCATAGCACCGACACCACTGGCCGCCATTGAATCCCATGATGCTGCCTCTTCCGTGTTTGACTGTAGGGCTTAAATGCTTGACCTACAACGACGAATTCAGTTCTCTCCAAACCATCTGTCTTCCATCGGATCCAAATAGATAAATTTTCGGTAAAAACCACCTTCTTCCAAAACTCCAAAGCCTTGTCAATATGCTCCTTCGCAAAATCCAGTTGCTTTTTAATATTTGCTTTTGACAGAAGAGGCTTACCCTTCCCCTCAGATTGTGTCTGTGAGCCACACGCCGGATGGTTTGAGCACTGACGGATCTCCCGATATTGTCAGCGACCACGTTGGCCAATTTCGGAATACTTGTCGTAGGTTCTTTTCTTTTTTTTTCGTACGATTCCTCGTTCGTCAGTAGCGGTCAAGATCCGTTTGCGGCCTCTGCCTGTGCGGGTCTTCAAAGTTCCCTCGCATTTCCACTTGTTGACGATTTTCTGCACTGTGGAATGTATTCTTCCAATGGCAGCCGCTATTTCCCGAAACTGATTTTTCACGAAGACACATACTAAAGGGTGTTTCGATCAAAATTTGGTCGAATTTAACTTGACGCATTTACTTTCATCGTGCATTAAAAAAAATGTGTACACCCCTCATTTTGAAGATGTGTGCGTGTAGCATCATACGTCTATTTTGATTTTGAGATTGACACTTCAGTTATCAAAACGTCCTCGAAGGAAGAGAAGCAACGCATCAAAATTTTGCACGTGCACGGCGAAAATCCAAACTACTCTCATGCCAAGTTGGCGAAATTGTTGAATGTGGCTAAATCAACTGTTACCAACGTATTAAAAGTGTTCGGTGAACGTTTGTCAACAGCCAGGAAAGCTGGATCGCGGGGAAATCAGAAGCCGGAGGCCACAGCGCCGACAAAAAGAGTTGCCCGCTGTTTCGAGCGGAACCCCAACCTCTCCGTCCGAGATGTCGCAAAGAAGCTGAGAATGGCGCCTTCAACCGTGGATAGAGATAAAAAAACGAGCTGGACTGTCGACTTACAAGAAAGTGGTGACTCCAAATCGCGATGATAAACAAAATACGTCGGCCAAAGCACGTTCGCGAAAGTTGTACGCAACGGTGCTGACGAAGTTTGATTGCGTGGTAAAGGACGATGAAGCTTACGTCAAGGCAGACTTTAAACAGCTACCTGGACAGGAATTTTATACGACAACTGGACGGGGAAAGGTGGCAGATATTTTCAAGCACATTAAACTGTCAAAGTTCGCGAAGAAATATCAGGTGTGGCAGGCCATCTGTACCTGTGGCTTGAAGAGCAACGTTTACATTGAAACCGGAACCGTCAACCAAGAAATTTATATGAGCGAGTGCCTACAAAAATGTCTACTGCCTTTCCTGAAGCGACACAATTGTTATGTTCTATTTTGACCGGATTTGGCATCTTGCCATTACGGAAAAAAGGCCATGGAGTGGTATGCTGTCAACAACGTTCGAGTAGTGCCCAAGGACAAGAACCCTCCCAACACGCCAGAGCTTCGACCAATCGATCAATATTGGGCCATCGTCAAGCGGAACCTTAAGAAGACTCTAAAAGCTGTTGTGAGCGAGAAACGGTTCAAGGCAAACTGGCGCTTTGCGGCGAATAAAGTGGACAAAGAGACTGTGCAAAATTTTAGGGCAGGTGTTAAGCGAAAGACCCGGCAATTCGCATTCGGTAAAAAGCTGAATATTTCTCCTGTTTTCTGTATTAACTGAACTTGAAAAAGAAAAAGAATTTGAGTTATTAATAAAAACTTTGATCGACTCACACGCATTACTGTTTGACCAAATTTTGATCGGAACACCCTTTAATCACTTGAATGCGCGTGGCAATATCGGTTTCTTTTCTGGTGGTCGCCATTTTGATTCAAACACAGACAAAAATTACTAAGATCGCTGCCAATGCAGCTGAGAGTAGTTGACTGTATGCACTGCTAGAAAAATTCACTTCAAATTGCCGTTATTGTGTTTATAAAACGAATTGGTTTGAAAATAGTAAAGGTGTACGCTCAATTTTGTAACATCAAATATGCTTCATTTCTGGAATTTTATTCGATTAAAATTTTGTAGAAATCCTCTTCAATAATTGAAGTCCATGCTTCTCACAAGTTGAGCAATTATAGAATTGAACTACAACTGAAATAATATTTTTGTAAAGTACTATCCGCCAAGAACAATCGAAAAGTTCTTCACGTCAGGGGTGTACGCTCAATTTTGAGACTGACTGCATATAAAAATGAATTTTTGTCTGTATGTCTGTCTGACCCTTATAGACTCGGAAAATACTGAACCGATCGGCGTGAAAATTAGCATGCAGGGTTTCTCGGGCTGGAGAAGGTTATTATGATGGTTTGAGACCCCTCCCTCTCTGGAAGGGGGGAAGCTCTCATACAAATGAAACACAAATTTCAACCAAACTTGAGAATTATCTAGGCAACTAAAACTCAAATTGTATATTTCTAGGGTAAGAAGCATGTTCTGATAGATGCTTGAACTGCTTCTTAGTCAAGAAAAAAAAACTCATGCCAAAAACTAACCATAAACGCGCCAGTTTTATTAAATTTTCATTCATTTAGTTGCAAGCGTAACAGCGCTCGCACCGGGTAGTGAGCTTATAAAACAAATTCGTTCTATTCCTGTAAGAAAGACACCTTAAAGTTTCAATGTGTAGTTCCACAAGACTTTCGAATTTCCAATGTCTTCAGATTGTAGACCAGGGTTATTCTGAGTGGCATGTGAGAAGTAAGAACTCGCTCTCACATACGAGATGACAAATGTCACCTCATGTGAGGTGACCCTCGATTTTATTTGCAAACAGAGTCATCTCAGCTCACTCGAAGAACAGGCGTGGATACGTCGTCAGATTGAAGCCATGTCTTGAGATCTGGCATCCTTTGAAAACACTTCACCACAAAAATCGAATTAACCACAAACTGAATGTAGGTAATGCAACCTCAAACCAGATGACAAAGCCCATGTCGCACACGGCGGATAGATTTACGACTGGTTTAATTTTTCGCCTAGCTTAGAGGCAGCCCAAAACCTTTAATATCCACCGAACACAGAACATGTTTATGGGAAATTTGTTCGACAAACCGATAAATTTCAACGGAAGCCAAAAACGATCTCCGAACAAGACAAACCAATCTTCCACAATGTTGACAGTAGGTCGCGTCCTCAGCCCTCCACGGTATGGAGTTCATTACATAAGATATTTCTTTCAAACAGCGACCAAAAAAAAATCAGCCCAAGAAGAAAAATGGAAGAAAGCAAACAAATGCACTACGGTGCCACTGATTGATATATACAGATACACACACACACACACACAATTTCTAAAGTAAACAAAAATAACTTTCGGGAAAGACTCTGTCAATTAATATTTTCCGTCTGCGATCGGTATTCACTTTCGCGGTTCCTGGTGGACGCACTTTTAGGCAGTACGTAAATCTAGGAGGAACAAGAAAAACAGAGGCGAACGAACGATTAGTGCTAACCAGAAATGCTAACAAGACAAGAAATAAACATTCGGGGAGTTTGGATTGTTTGTTTGTTTTTTCTTCTTTATCTCCTTCGCCTGCTTCGATGAGATGCTCATTACCGAATAACCCAAAGATCAAATGATTTTGTCAAGCCACTGGCAGTGAGTGGCAGAAATCTATCGAGAAATTAAAAATGGTGCAAACCTTTGCTCCTGCTAAATTGGGATGGTCGTAAAGTTCCATTTTCACGACACAAAACCAGAAGTGAGCGGACGACGACAGGCACTAATTTACAGCCCATATTAGGGTGGATGACCCACTTTGGGAGCGCCAGACGGATTTCGGGCTCTCATCCCTCGGGTCAAAATTTATAGAGTCGTTATTTTATGGTTTCATTTGTTTTCTCTCCACTCGCATGCACTAACAAACGAGCATTCATGGTTAGCCGAAGATCATGATGGAGCGCAGAAGATATTCCCGAGTAAATAACAATATTTTAAAACGTGTTTAGTGAGTCCCCTTCGTTTTTGAAATTTTGTTTATTAAACATCACGCCCACGACTTGTTTTTCCCGAGCAGCGAGCACGAATGAAAATAATAGGTCGCGCGTTGGGAAATAGGGAATATGATTTATGGGACGATAATCTGGGTGAAGATATTCCTGGTACGACTTGAACTGTCAAATTGGCTCAGTCACACGTCGTACGGGAAGCGTGACAGAAGAAATGCAGCAGGTTGCTGCGATCCGTTTGGGTCAACACCATTCATTATGGATGGCCAGCGTCAACTGTTGTGTGTTCGTCCTCCCAGATGGCCTAAAAATAGCTTTCGGAGTTGCATACCGCGAGATAATGTTGACACATGTGACTGCCGTTCGTCAATGCAGAATTTAACGAGTCCGTGGCGCCACGGTGATTGTTTATGAGAGCATAACTCACTCCAAAACCATGGAGCAGAACTAAGATCTGATGATTAGCTTGGCTTCTTCTTGACTTCTTCCGATTTAACTTCTTTACATTTAACTAATCATGTTTTATTTATTGTTGCATGAAGCACGTAATCAATTATAATGTTTGAAATGGAAATATCCTTCTTATCAACATGCCACCCTAGGAGTGGATTTCGATTGTTTACTGATTGAGTCAAGAACAAACCAACAAACTTTGGGTGCTTTATAATGGCTTATTCATTGGATTGGATTGATCAGCCTTTGTTCAGCTAAACTTGTTTGTTGGGGTACTATTTGTGAAATTAAATTGGAGCTCCTTCCTTTAAACTTAACCTTCTTAACCTAGTACCTTAGGAAATTCTAGACATTCCTCTGAAAATTGCTTGGTTAAGTTTCCCTTAAACTCATCTGAGAGATTCTTTGGAAGTTTAAAAAAACTAACAATTTGAACACAACTGAAAATTTGGCTGGAAGTTCTCTCATTTGGAGGTCCCTTTGAAAGTTTTATAGAAAACATCTATGAAAGTTCGTATAAAAGTTCCTCTCAAGTTTCTTTTAAACTTATCTTGAAAGTAACTTTGCAAGCTCCGAGCTTCCAATCGTAGTCCTTAATTCACATCGCAAAAATCGGTCGACTACTATGGGCTGGGCATGTCGTAAGGATGTCGGACGACAGCCCTGTGAAAAAAGTTCTCGAAAACGAACCGACGGGTACAAGAAGAAGAGGCCCGCAACGAGCAAGGTGGATTGATCAAGTAGAAGGCGACCTGCGGACCCTCCGCAGACAGCGAGGCTGGCGAGGTACAGCCACAATGGAGACAACTTCTGTGTACAGCAGAAGCCACACCGGCCTTGGTCTGATTGGTGATTCCCTGCAAGTTTCTCAGGAAATCCCACAGTAAGTGTCACTAGAACTTTCGCCTAAAGTGCTCTGGGAAGTTCTTCTAGAATTGTCTGAAGCCTTTTCTCTGGGAGTTCCTCTAGTAGTTCTTTTGGATGGTTATCTGGGAGCTGCTCTGGAAGTTCCCATTGATATTCCTATGGAAATTCATCTGGAAACTTCTTTAAAAGTTCTTTTGGAAAAACATTATGAAATTTGTCTGGCAGTTCAAAAAGATGTTTCTAAATATGTTTCTCTGGATGGTCTACTGTAAGTTCTCCTCAAAAATGTTCTGGAAGTTCCTCTGGAAATTTCTATGAAATTGTTATGGAAGTTCCTCAAAAAGGTGCTTTGAACGGCCCTCTGGAAGTTCCTCAGAACGTTTCTTTGGTTGTTCTACTAGAAGTTCATAAGGAAATTCATACGGAAGTACCTAAGGAAGTTCCTCTAAATGCTCCTGAAGAAGTTTATTTAGCAGTTCCTCTGGAAATTCCTCTGGAGGTACTCCTAGAAGATTCCCTGGAAGTTACTCTGAAAGTACCTGTGAAAAATGGACTGAAAGTTCCTCTCGAGGTTCCTTTGAAAGATATCTTGAAAGTTATTTTGCAAATTTCTCAGGAAAGCCCTCTGGAGGTGTCAATTGGATTTTCTCCTAAAGTGTTTTGGGAAGCTCTAGAAGTTTCTTAAGAATTTTATCTGGCAACTCTTCTGGTAGTTCTTCTGGACCGTTTTCTGGAAGTCTATATGGAAGTTTCGGTTGGTGTTTCTCTGGAAATTCCTCTGAATTTTTTAAGGTTCTCTGGATGTTCTTTTGGAAAAACATTAGGAAATTTGTCTGACTGTTCCTCTGGAAATTCCTAAATATGTTTCTCTAGATGATTCGCTGTGAGTTCTCCTCGAAGATATTCTGGAAATTCCTCTGGAAGTTCCTATGAAAATTCTTATGGAAGTTCTTCAAAAAGTTCCTTTGAACGTTCCTCTGGAAGTTCCTCAGAACGTTTCTTTGGTTGTTCATAAGGAAATTCAAATGGAAGTTCCTCTAGATGCTCCTGAAGAAGTTCATTTTGAAGTCCCTCTGGACATTCCTCTGGAGGTTCTCCTAGAAGATTCTCTGGAAGTTACTCTGAAGGTACCTGTGAAAGGTGGACTGAAAGTTCCTCTCGAGGTTCCTTTGAAAGGTATCTTGAAAGTAACTTTGCATATTTCTAAGGAAAGCCCTCAGGAGGTGTCAATTGAATTTTCTCCTAAAGTGTTCTGGGAAGCTCTAGGAGTTTTTTAAGAATTTTATCTAGCAACCCTTCTCGTAGTTCTTCTGGATCGTTTTCTGGAAGTCTATATGGAAGTTCCGGTTGGTGTTTCTTTGGAAATTCCTCTGAATTTTTTTAAGGTTCTCTGGAAGTTCTTTTGGAAAAACATTAGGAAATTTGTCTGGCTGTTCATCTGTAAATTCCTAAATATGTTTATCTGGATGATTCGCTGTAAGTTCTCCTCGAAAATATTCTGGAAGTTCCTATGAAAATTCTTATGGAAGTTCCTCAAAAAGTTCCTTTGGACGTTCCTCTGGAAGTTCCTCAGAACGTTTCTTTGGTTGTTCTACTAGAAGTTCATAAGGAAATTCATATGGAAGATCCTCTAAATGCTCCTGAAGAAGTTCATTTAGAAGTTCCTCTGGAAATTCCTCTGGAGGTACTCCTAGAAGATTCCCCGGAAGTTACTCTGAAAATACCTGTGAAAGATGGACTGAAAGTTCCTCTCGAGGTTCCTTTGAAAAATATTTCTCGCAAATTTCTCAGGAAAGCCCTCTGGAGCTGTCAATTGGATTTTCTCCTTAAGTGTTTTGGGAAGCTCTTGAAGTTTCTTAAGAATTTTATCTGGCAACTTTTCTGGTAGTTCTTCTGGATCGTTTTCTGGAAGTCTATATGGAAGTTTCGGTTGGTGTTTCTCTGGAAATTCCTCTGAAATTTTTAAAGTTTTTTTGGAATTTCTCTTGGAAAAACATTAGGAAATTTGTCTGGCTGTTCATCTGTAAATTTATAAATATGTTTCTCTGGATGATCCACTGAAAGTTCACAAACATTCTCTGGAAGTCCAACATGGAAGTTTCTCTGGAAATTCAAATGTTCTACCGAAAATTGCTTTGATTTTTTTTCTAGCTAGAAGATCTCCCGGAAATTTTTTACGAATGTTCTTCTGGAAATACTGTAGGAAGTTTCTCTGGAAGTATTTCTGCAAGTTCCCTTGGAAGGTCCTCTGCAAGTTCTACCAGAAGATTATCTAGAAGTTCCCTTGAAAGTTCCTCTGGAAGTTTTGATTGAAGTTATTCTGAAAATTCCTCTGAATATTTTGCAAGAAGATTCTCTGAAAATTTCTCCAAAAAATCTGATGGAAATAAAATGAGAAGTACATCTGGAAGTTTTTTAGGAAGTTCCCTTGGAAGATCCTCTGGAATTTGCCCTGGATGTTTCCACTGGAAATTCTTCTTAAAGATGTTTTGGAAGTTTTTTGGAAGTTCCTCTGGAAATTCTTTTGGAGGTTCTCTTAGAAGATTCCCTGGAAGTTCCTCTGAAAATACCTGCGAAAAATGGACTGAAAGTTCCTCTCGAGGTTCCTTTGAAAGATATCTTGAAAGTTACTTTGCAAATTTCTCAGCAAAGCCCTCAGGAGGTGTCAATTGGATTTTCTCCTAAAGTGTTTTGGGAAGCTCTTGAAGTTTCTTAAGAATTTTATCTGGCAACTTTTCTGGTAGTTCTTCTGGATCGTTTTCTGGAAGTCTATATGGAAGTTTCGGTTGGTGTTTCTCTGGAAATTCCTCTGAAATTTTTAAAGTTTTTTTGGAATTTCTCTTGGAAAAGCATTAGGAAATTTGTCTGGCTGTTCATCTGTAAATTTATAAATATGTTTCTCTGGATGATCCACTGAAAGTTCACCAACATTCTTTGGAAGTCCAACATGGAAGTTTCTCTGGAAGTTCCGATAAATGTTCTGCCGAAAGTTGCTCTGATTTTTTTCAAGCTAGGAGATCTGCTGGAATTTTCTACGAATGTTTTTCTGGAAATGCCGTAGGAAGTTTCTCTGGAAGTTTCTCTGGAAGTTTCTCTGGAAGTATTTCTGCAAGTTCCCTAGGAAGATTCTCTGCATGTTCCACCAGAAGATTATCTAGAAGTTCCCTTGAAAGTTCCTCTGGAAGTTCTGATTGAAGTTATTCTGAAAATTCCTTTGAATATTTTGCAAGAAGATTCTCTGAAAATTTCTCCAAGAGACCTTTTGGAAATAAAATGGGAAGTACACCTGGAAGTTTATTAGAAAGTTCCCTTGGAAGATCCTCTGGAATTTGCTCTGGATGTTTCCACTGGAAATTTTTCTTAAAGATGTTTTTGAAGTTCTTTGGAAGTTCCTCTGGAAATTTCTTTGGAGGTTCTCTTAGAAGATTCCCTGGAAGTTCCTCTGAAAATACCTGTGAAAAATGGACTGAAAATTCCTCTCGAGGTTTCTTTGAAAGATATCTTGAAAGTTACTTAGCAAATTTCTCAGCAAAGCCCTCAGGAGGTGTCAATTGGATTTTCTCCTAAAGTGTTTTGGGAAGCTCTAGGAGCTTCTTAAGAATTTTATCTGGCAACTTTTCTAGTAGTTCTTCTGGATCGTTTTCTGGAAGTCTATATGGAAGTTCCGGTTGATGTTTCTCTGGAAATTCATCTGACATTTATTAAAGTATTCTGAAAGTTCTTTTGGAGAAACATTAGGAAATTGGTCTGGCTGTTCATCTGAAAATTTCTAAATATGTTTCTTTGGGATGATCCGGTGAAAGTTCACCTCGAACATTCTCTGGAAGTTCCGATAAATGTTCAACCGAAAATTTCTCTGATTTTGTTTCTAGCTAGAAGATCTTCTGGAATTTTCTACAAATGTTCTTCTGAAAATACCGTAGGAAGTTTCTCTGGAAGTATTTCTGCAAGTTCCCTTGGAAGATCCTCTGCTAGTTCCATCAGAAGATTACCTAGAAGTCCCCTTGAAAGTTCCTCTGGAAGTTCTGATTGATGTTATTCTGAAAATTCATCTGAATATTTTCCTAGAAGATTCTCTGGAAATTTCTCCAAAAGATCGTTTGAAAATACAATGCGAAGTAAATCCGGAAGTTTCTTAGGAAGTTCCCTCGGAAGATCCTCTGGAATTTGCCCTGGATGTTTCCTCTGGAAATTTTTCTTAAAGATGTTTTGGAAGTTATTTGGAAGTACTTTGAGAACTTCTTCTTAAAAGTTCCTGAATGATTTCTCCTGGAAGATCCTTTAGTTCTTTTTAAATGAAGTTTCTCTGAAAACCCTCTAATATGCCCCTGAAAGCTCTTCTGGAAAATCTTCTGAATGTCCAGTTGGAAGTTCCATTGGAAATTTCTATGCCAATGACAATCAAATATTGTCTGGATATTTTTAGAAAGTTTCACTTAGAGTACCCACCAAGGAAATTTCTACACGCAAAAATAACCGCGGTAGAAACTACCCTTGCGAGGGTTAGATTATGCGCAAACACCAACAATTTTCACCTGACTATAAATGCGTTTGATTTTACCATGCCTGCGATTAGATCAATCATGGTGCGGTTGATATCAATATGAGGTCTGTCAAATATACTACAAATGTTGAAGGTTGTACCATAAACGTAGTAAATTTGACTGAAATTTCATGGTAGTTTTGAAAATAGGCATAGTTGGGAAAAATGGTAGTTTTAGCTACAAGATTTTTATCTGTGTATGATTGCCTTAGATAGTTCCTCTGGAAGAAGTTTTTTCGGAAGTACTCCTGAAATTTTCTCCAATAATTCCTGCGGCAATAACTCTAAAAATACCTTTGAAAGATGCTTTGGAATTTCCTCTCGAGGAAGATCCCTGGCAAGTTTCTATGGATGTTTCTTTGGAAATCTCTCCGAAAGTGGCTTAAAAGCACTTTTCTCCAAAAGTGCTGTAGAAGTGTCTTTCGAGTTCTAGATGATTCTTTGAAATTTTCTCCTGAATTTTCTCGGCCACTTGTTTTTTTCTGGAAGTTCCGGTTGATGTTCCTTTGTAAATTCCTCTGACATTTTTGGAAGGAAGTGGCGAACCAGCCCAGGAGGCTGAAAGCCACTCTAATAAAGAAATAATAAAAAAAAAAATTTTTTTTGGAAGGTCCTCTCAATGTATTCAAAAGTACTTTTGGAAAATCAATTATTCTGGCAGTTCAAATGGAAGTTTTCAAATATGTTTTTTTTGGATGATCCACTGTGAGTTCCTTTCAAAGATTCTCTGGAAATTCACCTGGAAGATTCTCTGGAAGTTCCAAATGATGTTCTTCCGAAAATTGCTATGATTTTTTTTCCAAGAAGATTCCCTGGTTTTTTCTATTATTAGAAGTTTCTGGAAATACCGTAGAAAGTTTCTCTGGAAGTATCTCTTATGAAGATTATCTAGAAGTTCCCTTCAAAGTTTCTCTAGAAGTTTTGATTGATAGTTATGCTGAAAATTTCTCTGAACATTTTCCTAGAAGATCCTCTGGAAATTTCTCCATATGATTTTGTGGAAATAAAAAAAATAAACTTGTCCAAAAGTTCATCTGGATGTTTCTAAGGAAGTTCCCTTGAAATATCCTCTGGAATTTCTTTTTGAAAATCTATAGGAAGTTATTCATAAAACATTTTTTGAAGTTCTTTGAGAAGTTCTTGAAAGTTTCTCAGTGATTTATCCTAAAAGATCATCCAAAAATTCCACCAAAATTATTTTCGAGTACTTTTTCCATGAAATTCCTGTGGAAATTTCCGCTGAAAACTCCTCTGGAAATTCTTCTAAATGTCCAGTTGGAAGTTCCACTGGTAATTTATATGCACAAACACAAAAATTGTCTGGATATTTCCTAGAAAGTTTCTCTAAAAGAACCTCAGGAAATTCCTATGGAATTACCTTAGGTAGTTCCTTTGGAAGAAGTTCTTTCGGAACTACTCCTGAAATTTTCTCTGGAAGTTCCTGCGAAAGTTACTCTGAAAATACCGCCCTTTAGAGGTTTCTTTGGCAGATTCCTTGAAAGTTGCTTTGGAAATTTCTCTGGAAATCTCTCCAAAAGTACCATAAAATTTTTCTTTAGAATTCAAGAAGTTTCTTTAGAATTTTCTACTGAAATTTATCTGGCACTTCTTAAGGATGTTTTTCTGTAAATTTCTCTGGAAGTTTTAATTTATATTCTTCAAGAAAATCCACTAAAAAACAATGTTTTGGAAAATCCTCTGGGCATTTCTTCAAGAGTTCTATCTTAAGAAATTTGTCTGGAAGTTCATCTGGAGGTTTTCCTAGATATTTCTCCTAAGAATCCAGTTTTACTTTTTTCAGGAGTTCTCCTGGATGTTTCTCTGAAAGTTTCAATTGAAGTTCTTATGAAAATTCTTTCGATAATTTTCCTAGAAGATCCTAAGGAAGGCGTAGTGGTAAACATCCATACCTCTCAAGCCAAAGTCACGAGTTTCAATCTCAACCCCGGACAAGTCACACAAAAAACCCAAAAGGTGTTTAAGTGTCTCCGTCGGGTGATGAACCAGCCCGAGACTGAAGATCTTGATAATAATGAACAAAAAAAGGAAGATCGTCAGGAAATTCCTCCGAATATTATTATGGAAATACCTTTGGAAGTTCATCTGGAAGTTCCGTTGGAAGACCCTCTGCAAGTTTCCTCGGAAGATCCTCTGCTGCATAAAAAGTGTTTGTATAAACCAACACCTAAATTGTCGATTTCTCAGTAATTATACAGAAATATCTCAAACACTTCTCAACTTGATTAGTTATCCAGATCAGAGTCGGTAAAACTCAATTCATCTGCACTCAAATGAGCTTAATGTGAAGACAACCTTAACGGACAGACCAACTATCTTCGTGAATCGGAATTTCGAAATTACAGAGGATACAATTAATACAAGCTGTTATATGATAATAGAGGGCAGTAAGACTCTGCGATTGGCACTATTCAAAATAATTATTTTGGTGAAATGAAAATGACTTTTTGTTGTTTGATGATAACTTGCGATTTCAACAAAGCTGGGACTCGTCACCGAAGCATAATGAATTGATTTTTTCATCACCCTTGTTTTCGACATCTGAGATTTTCAAAACAAATACAATTGGTGTACAATGAAATGCTGTTTATTGCGTACATAGATAAAAAGTAACATTGAATTTTCTGCGTTATCTAATGCAAATAAAGGGAATGCTAGATTTGGCGGAAAAAACGGGATATTTCATGTAAATTTAAGCCAGATAACGCCTGAATCTAGCCTGTTGTATGAAGGATTGCAACCATTGTTGTATGGCGCATGAAAGATTGCAAACAATTTCGTTGTTTACGCCTCCTTAAAATTAAACGAGGGGAAATTTTACGCGCTTGTGAAAATTCATTATTTTTGTCTGTGTATGACAGCAAGTGATAAAACACACTAATCCAGATTGTGTTTTCATTTGCTTAAATCGGCAATCAAAATACTCTGGATTTATTTCCTTTTCGCCAATCCAAAGCACTACGCTATCTGAATCTGCCGTGGCAATCTGACATACTTGTGAAAGGGAATTCAATGTCATGCCTCGTAGGCAAATGTTCCCATCTCGTTGAAAGCGTCCATCTACAAATGTACCCCCGCTGTACAAAGAACTGTACATTATAAAAGCGAAAGTCATTACTTGTGATTTCACGTTGAATACGAAAAACAAAACAGAAAGTTTTCTAAAGAATCAGAACCACTCACAACCCATGAATTCGAAATGAGAAATCTCATGTCTGTTTGAATGCATCCAACCTGTTCCCATTTCCTTTCAGAATCACTCGCGCATCTCATTACACCTCGCCTGTGCATCTCGCCAGAAGGACTTTCGTTCAGGTGAAAAGCGAAAACATAAACAAAACCACATTCAGAAACCTTCTTCTTGATGCGTTTCAATTCAAAGTTGTTGAAACAAAATTCCCACCAGCCAGCCGACTACCGACGGTTCTGTGGAAATTCCCAGAACAGCAAACTGCAGAAGTCCCGGCCAGCGTCAAGTTTATCCTCGTTTTTATTTTGAATTTAAATTGAAAAGCAAAAACAAAGCGTAAATCACAAAACGGAAATGGAGCGTCCCCTTCGGGAGTTCGCACAATGCAATCGAGAATAGGGTCGACCTGTGCTTCTCGGGAAAACCGCAGAACGTGAAGTATGTGTTGTTATTTGCTAACATGTAAGAGGTCTAAGTGATGGTGGGCTATGGCAGGAAGCAGAGGTCGGCGTTTCTTGTCATTTTGTCGTTTGGAATTCGAATTCGAGGTATAATTTTACGAAATGGTGCGATTTCGTTCCATAATCTGAGAAACTGTTGATCGGATTGACGGAGTTATTTGAATAATCCGACTCTCAATGTTATAATCGACCATCGTGTCGAATGATCTAGTCGTGGAAATTACGGGGTGTGGATTAGCATAGGGTTATTTTTTTTCTCTACTCCCCCCCCCACACTTTACAAAACAAAACAACTAACCACCCCCACCTTCTTATTCCCCCTGCCACTCAAAAACAACAAAAATTTTTGAACTCCACCAACACCCCCTCCCCCTGGGGGGGGGTTTGTTTTTTTACGTGTCGTTTGAGAGGTTTTCTATTACGGCGGTGGGGGGGTGGGGGGGAAATGGGGTATTAGAGTTTTAAAGAAAAAATTTATATTTTTATTTTATTTAAATTAATAGCACCCCTTGGGAGTATTTTTGGCATCCCAAACCAATTATAAAAACATCGGGCCACAACACCAACAATAAAACACGGGCCGGGGGGGGAACTTGGAGGGTTTAATTACCCCCCAAAAGAAACATTTTTTTTTTTGGAAAAAGTATCTCGATTTTATTTGTTCCACTCATTCTATTTTTATAGTGTTGAAGATACGTTAAATCAACTGCGATAAAGGGTGTCCACGATGAAATTGCCACACTATGAAATTGCTCTAACTTTTTAACCGTTGGGTAGAATTTAATGAAAATTTGGGTGGATTTAGTTCATAGTGCATTATTTACATCCTGCAAGTTTTAAAGTCCTGTGATCAAAACTCGCGGAAATGGAGTCGAAAGAACAGCTCGTGCGTGATGAAATCTTGCGCATTCATCACGAGAACAAGGATCTCTCGCATCGTTTCATCGCTAAAACGTGGGGAATCGCGAATTCCACGGTGTCGCGAGTGATTAAGCGGTTCGAGGAACGGTTGACCACTGATCGGATGCCCAGAAGTGAAGGAAAAAGTATTCCGTACAACACCAAAAATCACAACCGCGTAGTTGGGGCCTTCAACCGAAATCCGAACGCCTCCGTTCGGGATGTGGCTAAGAAGCTGCACCTAAGCCGAAGTTTTGGCCAGAAGGCCAAAACTAAGGCTGGGCTTCGAACGTTCAAGGTACAAAAGGCCTCTAATCGCGACGAGAAGCAGAACAAGTCCGCCAAAATCCGTGCCAGGAAGTTGTACCTCAACATGCTGACGAAAGTTGAATGCTGCATCATGAACGACGAAACATATGTGAAGGCCGACTTCAAACAGATCCCCGGCAACCTGTTTTTCACGGCCAAGGATAAGTTCAGCGTTCCGGAGCATGTCCGCACTCAGAAGATGTCCAAATTTGCGAAGAAGTTCCTGGTTTGGCAAGCCATCTGCACGTGCGGGAAGCAGAGTGCACCTTTCGTGACCCAGGACACGATGAACGGACAGGTGTACATAAAAGAGTGCCTTCAGAAGCGGCTGCTTCCTCTCCTGAAGGCCCACAACGTCCCAACAATCTTCTGGGCGGATTTGGCCTCATGCCACTACTCCAAGGACGTGCTGAAGTGGTATGCGGACAATAAGGTCTATTTCGTGCCGAAAATGTTCAACCCTCCCAACACTCCGGAGCTCCGCCCCATCGAGAAGTACTGGGCGATTATGAAGCAGCACCTTCTTAAACGACCTAAGGTAGTGAAGACAGTCGAGGAACTGAAGAAAGTATGGGTTTACATGCAAAAAACGGTTGATTCACAGGTTGTGCAGAATCTTATGGCCGGGGTTAAGGCCAAGGTGCGGGCATTTGCGTATGGACTGTAAATAAAATACGAGTAAAATGGTAAAATGAAGTTTAATAGTTATTTCTCAATCCCTGAAAATTTTATGGCAATCGGATGAAAACTCGAATTTTGCGAATCAATTTTGTGTGTGGCTATTTCATCGTGGACACCCTTTAAGTGGTATATTTCCTGCCAAATGCAGGGTGGCCACATAATCTGAATTTAACAATTCCCGCATTTTTCCCGCATTTTTGCCCAATTTTCTCGACTGGAAAAAAGAGTGAATATATGTTGGATTAAAATATATTTTTGAAGTTTTTAAAGAAATTGTTCAATCTGGAATGCTTCTGACTAGTTTCAATAACGCGCAATGACGGATAGCAGCTGCAAATCGAAAACAATTGATTCTCAACATTAGGGGCTATTCATAAACCTTACAGACTTTTCTGAGGCCATTGGGTTGTTCTGACCAATGTCTACGCTCCATGCTAAATTTCAAAAAAAAAATGTATGGAGAAAAGTCTACGAGGGGGGAGGGAGAGGTTTGAGATTTTCAAAAATGAGTCTACGTGGTTCATGAACAGGCCCTAAAACTATTGAAAATAACGCAAATATAAGCTGGTATCTTATAATTTTGCTTTGCAGAGTAAATTTATTCTATGCCAAGCATTTTCCTATCACAGACTTCAAATGTAAGTAAGGGCGATCTCATATTCAGCAGCGAACGATATAAAATGGGTGCACCTTCGCAAAATGTTTCCTTCACTCGGCAGCCTAAGATCTGTTTAGAAGGGTAATGAGCCAATTCTTAATTGGCAGCTTGCGGTGACAAGTACCATGGAGCAACCATGGCTCTATCGCCTTTGACTGGCAGCAATTATTCAGTCGGTTAACCAAGCCAGTGGTGAATTTGTAGCCTGCTGGTTGGTGCAATCACGAGCGAAATATGTGTGCTCTAGTTGGCATCCATTTGTCTTTGCTCGCCAATGCACGCTGCATCCATCTGGGCATCGGTCAAAAGCTTCATTTCCTTTGCTTCAAGCTCCTTTGCTGTTCTTTCTGCTTCTCTCTTCATTCTCGCTTCTTTTTCATGCAGATCTTCTTCACTTTTACGTGCTAACAGCGACTCGCCGTTGTTGGCACGTGCGTTGCGTGCATATTGTAACAAGGATTTCGTGATTTCAACGTCGTTGACAGTTACACCGGTCGTTATGGAATCGTAGACAATTTTCTGAGCTACCAAACTCTTTTCAGTTTGGTTCACCACCAGACACTTTTCATTTATCGAAAATCCTCGCTCCATCGTCGCATTTCCGTGCGACAGAATCAGCACCTTTTTAACAAATGTTATCAAACATATATTTCTGGAATGGTGTTCTTTTTTCTGGAATCTGACAAGCAACGTCTTTGAAGACTGCTTAGAGCACGGTTCTTTCACTTTGTTACCAACCGCAGCGCTCAGAAGGCCTTTATCAACGAATGTTTCTAGACACAGCTCCACACGCTTTTTAACTGTGTCCGTGAAATGAGTTATAACATCACGGCTAACTCAGGTGACGTAACGCGTTAAAGGGTATGTAAATGATGTCAAAAAATCGATAGTCGTTGCGGAATGCCAAAACGTCTGGGTCAATTTCTTTGCATTTTTAATTTTATAATTTTGGCAAATTCTTTTGTTTCCTGATTGCCGATTTAGATTTAGAAGAATGCTCTCCGTCAATTCTATTTCAATTAACGATTTTGTTTCGACTGTCAGACGTTCGGGTTTAACAATTTTCTCCACAGCGGCTTTTACCACTCCCGTCAAATCGTCGAAAAGAAAGAGATTCGATCTGGTGTTCCCTGGTTTCGTCCACAATCCTTCTCAAATTTGCCCCATTTGAAGCGCTCTTTTAGCAACTTGTTTATTTTCCACCCAACGAACGCCGTAGAATTTCAGTGGAAAAACAGATGAACTTGAAAAAAAAATCACGATTTCTCATATTTTTTATCTAAAGCTCTCCATAGGTGATTCTTATGATCAAAAATATCGTCATGTATCAATTGGTCGACATGATATACAAGGTGTTCGGTTCCTTAGTGCAAATACTATCGGGGCGATAGGGGATGATATGAACAGATTTTCTCCATTATCTTGGAATGGTCTAAATTTGGCTAATTTGAATCGATAAACCGAATAATGCAGCCTAGATGTACAGAAAATAGTCACACGTTATTAACTAACTGTTCACATAGATAAAACAGTGGACCCAATGTTAGGGACATATTTTTTTCTTTGTTCCCAATTATGGCCCGTGCCTGGATAACTTAGTATAACCTTGGTAAAATTTACAATGAAAATTAATGAGTTTCGTTTGCATATTTTCCAAATAGCTCATCCTAACTCAAACCAAAGAATTAAAACCAGTACAGAGTGAATTATCATGTTTTCATTATCGAACGGCCAATAAATCATATGTGTATATCTTTTAAGAGTGTTTCAAAGCAGTTTTAGTGTAGCTTGTTTTGTGAAATTTTATGTTGGGTAAAGCAAATATAGCTGGCAATGCCTTAAATCATAAAATCGGGAAATGAAACCATACGAAGACTGCATTTAATAAAAAATCGATCGAATGGGACGAAGTTGCATCCATGAATAGACCCAATTTGGTGCTCATAGAGCGACATAACATCCATATTCCTCGAATGTTTCCTACTTTATAAAATTAGTTGTGTAACTATTCGTGATAGTTAGGGAAGAAATCAAACCCTATTCATGTCACCTCTGGAGTCCCCCAAAGCTCTCATTTAGGCCCCCTCCTATTTATTTTGTTTGTAAATGACGTTTCCTTTATACTTTTTTTTTTTTAATCTTTATTTTACGTCGGCCTATTTCCTCACATGGTGACAATCACCGACGCCAGGAAGACGACTCCACCACCTGGACCCTACCTAACGACTCATGAATATGAACCGGGACCAACGGCTTTACTTCCCTTCCGAAGATAGACGTGACCAGATTATTTCGCCTTCCTTTATACTTAAAAACATTAAATTTCTTGTTTATGCTGATGACATGAAACTATTTTTAGAAATAAGAAATAAAGAAGATATCATGACATTCCAGAAAGAAGTAATCGTTTTCTATGTCTGGTGTAACAAAAGTCTTTTGCAGCTGAACGTAAAAAAAATGTAATTCGATAACTTTTAGTAGGAAACGAAGCACCCCAGATGTAACTATTAATTTAGGGAATCAGACAGTTGAAAAATGTAAAAGAGTAAGAGACTTAGGGGTTATCTTGGATACCAAACATACATTCATTGAACATTACAATACTATCATCAACAGAGAAAACAATATGCTTGGATTTATAAAACGTTTTTGTTACAATTTTCATGACCCGTACACAATAAAAACACTGTACATTGCATATGTGAGGTCAATACTGGAATATTGTAGCGTAGTTTGGTCACCCTTTTCAGTCATACAAGAAGAACGACTAGAATCGGTACAGAAGCAGTTTTTACTGTTTGCCCTTCGTAAATTAGGTTGTTCAAGGTTACCTCTTCCATCGTATGAAGCACGCTGTATGCTTATCAGCATCCAATCATTAAAGGAGCGCCGTGAATTTGCATTAGTTTCATTCGTAAATGATATTGTTGCGCAACGCGTTGACTCAGAAGAACTTTTATCAAAACTTAATTTTTACATTCCGTCCCGGCAATTACGAAATAGAAATATATTTACTACAAGCAATTATCGCACAAATTACGCCAAATTTGGACCTCCTAATCAGATGATGGCAACTTACAATAAGCACGGAGAAAATGTTGACTTTACTATGACTAAAACAAAACTGAAGCAATACTTCAATGTAATTAGATAACCTAAACATTAAAAATATAAACCTGATAGGTTCGTTTCTTAAGGCGTACTATATATTTAAGAAGTGAGACATAAAATGTAAATATCATTGAAACAAAACGGTCTACTACTGTCTGTGTGTGTGTGTGTGTGTGTGTGTGTGTGTGTGTGTGTGTGTGTGTGTGTGTGTGTGTGTGTGTGTGTGTGTGTGTGTGTGTGTGTGTGTGAGGAACCGATTTCAGTTCTGTGAACGGCAAATGAAAGCTACAACATTCCCTTCGAACGTTATTGATTTTTATTTCCATTCGGCCATTTCGTTACGAAGGTATGAACGAAACAGTACTTCATGGCCTATTATAATAAAGGGTGTTCCGATCACAATTTGGTCAAACAGTAATGTGTGTGAGTCGATCAAAGTTTTTATTAATAAGTGAAATTCTTTTTCTTTTCGAAGTTCAATTTATACAGAATACACGAGAAATATTCAGCTAAGCTTCCTTTTTACCGAATGCGAATTGCCGCAGAACGCCAGTTTGCCTTGAACTGTTTCTCGCTCACAACAGCTTTTTGAGTCTTCTTAAGGTTCCGCTTGACGATGGCCCAATATTGTTCGCTTGGGCGGAGCTCTGGCGTGTTGGGAGGGTTCTTGTCCTTAGGCACCACTTGAACGTTGTTGGCAGCATACCACTCCATGGCCTTTTTTCCGTAACGGCAGATGCCAAATCCGGCCAAAATAGAACGGAACAATTGTGTCGCTTCAGGAAAGGCAGTAGACGTTTTTGTAGGCACTCGTTCAGATAAATTTCCTGGTTGACGGTTCCGGTCGCAATGTAAACGTTTCTCTTCAAGTCACAGGTACAGATGGCCTGCCACACCAGATATTTTTACGCGAACTTTGACAGTTTAATGTGCTTAAAAATATCTGCCACCTTTTCCCGTCCGGTTGCCGTGTAAAATTCCTGTCCAGGAAGCTGTTTAAAGTCGGTCTTGGCGTAGGTTTCATCGTCCTGTACCACGCAATCAAACTTCGTCAGCGTCGTCGTGTACAACTTTCGCGATCGTGCTTTGGTCGACGTGTTTTGTTTATCGTAGCGATTTGGAATCAGCTCTATCTACGGTTGAAGACGCCACTCTCAGCTTCTTTGCGACATCTCGGACGGAGAGGTTGGGGTTCCGCTCGAAATAGCGGGCAACTCTTTTTGTCGTCGTTGTGGCCTCCGGCTTTCGATTTCCCCCCGATCCAGCTTTCCTGGCTGTCGACAAACGTTCACCGAACACTTTTAATACGTTGGTAACAGTGGATTTAGCCACATTCAACAATTTCGCCAAATTGGCGTGAGAGTAGTTTGGATTTTCACAAAGGAACGTTCAAAATTTTGATGCGTTGCTTCTCTACCTTCGACGACATTTTGATAACTGAAGTGCTAATCTCAAAATCAAAATAGAGGCATGATGCTACACGCATACATCTTCAAAATTAAGGGTGTGCAAATTTTTTTAATGCACGATGAAAGGAAATGCGTTAAGTTAAAGTCGACCAAATTTTGATCGAAACATCTTTTATTCATAAAAGACTGGTATGTGCTTATAAGTAGTGTAGGATTATATTTAAATGTTGTGTTTAGTGGTATTATGATAAGACAAGCCATTTATTTCAGAAATCATCAAACCGAGCTCTCGTTCACTGCAATTGTTCTCTTTGAAATGTTACTAGAACGTTATAAGGGAGTATTTTAACAACATGTCTTATGAAATAGTATCATTTATTGAAATTTTATCTTAGATATTTGGAATGATCTATTCTGTTTTCAGCTTTTCCAGGACTAGAAGGATATTAATACATGTCTTATTCATATTTATTCTTTTTTTTTCAGTAACAATCCAGTGGATGTCAGATATTTTTTGTATAGACGCATATTATGCTCTCTTATTGACTTACTGTAGCCGCTTTTTACATGGTCAAGTAATTTAATTAGTGTAATGTTTAATTCCATGTACATCATTCAAGTTTGAAATTTAGCATTTTTTTTATATCTTCATTTTTTGTGTACAAATTATACTAAATATTAAATAACTTAACGGGGGAAGGGAGGGACTCCCTAATGTTAACATTTCGCGGAACGAAGGTGGGCTCTTCGACCCATTCTATCAAACGAGGGCTCTATTCTAGTGCTGTGAGTGTGAACTCGCTTTTGGAAGGAAATCCTCTTCTCTATATTCGCGGGTTTCGTGTAAGTGTCTCTGCTTACGGGCTTGCCCAAACGTTTTTGGCCCATCATACAGGAGCTTGTTGATCACAAACAACAATAGGATCCTGATCAAATCGTTTTTCAGAGTATTCTACTGCTATGGAAAGTTACTTTGCTACAATAGATGGTAGTATTACATAATCATCATAATCAATATAAAAGTAAAACAATGTGTTGCGAATACTGATAATATAATTTTGCTTTCGAGTGAACAACGTACGAAGATCAGATAGATAGATAGGTAGAAATAAAAGTTTGTGAATAAGAATATACGTTCACTTTGAGCATTGCTCATCAAATCAAGATATTTGAGAAAAAGATCCAAATATAAATTTTATGTATGTTCTTGTTGTCATACTACACGGTGTTCAATAAGTTCGAATACAAGTTTTCATCATTGCGTAGGTATGCGCCATGTACATATTCTGCATTGGTATTGGTGTCAGCTTTAGCTTCATTCATACGCTACCGAATGTGCGCGGTGTTGACATTCTGTTAGTTGTTGTTTGTTTGTTACGCGCGATGAAAGAGTATCGGGACTTCGTAATTAAGCGTTTTTTGAACGGTGAGCGACCCGGCGATATATTCCGGCTGCTGAAATCGCATGGGGTCAAGCGGAACTTTGTCTACACGACCATCAGGCGATACCGGGAGACGTCCTCGACCAATGACCGTGCGAGATCCGGTCGGCCGCGTTCAGCGAGGACGCCACGGGTCATCAAGATCGTGAGGGAGCGAATTCGGCGCAAAAAGAACCGCTCAATCCGGAAAACGGCTGCAGATCTCAACGTTTCCATTGGAACCACTCACACCATACTCACCAAGGACCTTGGTTTCAGGCCTTACAAAAAACGTAAGGTCCATGGCGTTTCGGAGGCTACCAGCAAAAAGCAGTTGGATCGAGCTAAGAGGATCCTCTCTCGGCACGCTGGTCAGGAGTTTGTTTTTTCGGACGAGAAACTGTTCGTGCTGCAGCAGCCGCACAATGTGCAAAATGACCGGGTGTGGGCGCCATCGAGGGACAGCATTCCTGAATCCAATATAAACATCCCTCGGTTCCAAAGTGCCGCGTCGGTGATGGTTTGGGGGGCAGTATGCAAACGTGGTAAGCTACCCTTGGTGTTTATTGAAAAAAACGTCAAAATCAACGCGGCGTACTACAAAACTGAGGTTTTGGAAAAGGTTGTTGCCCCCAGTCTCCGAAGCCTCTACGGCGATGAGCACTACGTGTTCCAGCAGGACGGTGCACCAGCCCATAGGGCAAATGTGGTTCAAGCCTGGTGTCGGGACAATTTAACCGACTTTCTGGACAAAACTTTGTGGCCTCCCAGCTCCCCGGACTTGAATCCTCTCGACTTTTTTGTTTGGTCCTATATGATGGCGAAGCTGAACGAATACAAGGTCAGCACTTTGGATCATTTCAAGACGGTAATTCTCAAAATCTGGGACGAAATGCCCATGCAGTCCGTGCGTGCCGCCTGCGACGCGTTCGAGAAACGTTTGAAGCTCGTTAAGGAGTACAAAGGGGGGGTCATTCCAAGAGAAATGTTGTAAACGTTCCTTGTAAAGATAGCTTTCAATAACATAAATCCAAAAAATAAAAAAACATGTTTTCATTTTTTTAACAAATTTTGAAAGTGTATCCGAACTTATTGAACACCGTGTATACAAGAATCGGTAGCTTATGCTATCGATGCAATAACATTGTCTAACATCAAAAGTTAGAATCCAAGTAGTCGAATGATAAATGAAAAGAAGTAACGCGTACCAGTTAAATCTTGAGACTAGTGCTTTCCACCGAAGGTACTTGGATTGACTACCGCAAATTGTCCATCCCCCGTCATCATTTAAGACCTGCGATTGCAGAATTTCTAGTGGTTTTATCAAGTTAATCAGTAGGATTGATGAACGTTGCGCTTCGATCAGACAACTGCAATATGACAAAACGTAAAGTAGGACTAAATATTAGTAAGACCACCAACAGCATGATTCATCGACTGTGGACTGTGGTGAGACACAACAGCAAACTAATATTATACTAAACTAGGATTTTTAAAAAATCTGTAAAATCTGCATTTTTTCTAAATATCTGTCAAATATATACAGAATTCTGTATCCGAAAACTGCCAAAAATCTGTATTATTACAGATACATCTTTTTATGTGGCATCGCTGGCTGCAAGATGTGACGTTAACGATGTATACGTAAAAAAATGACACTTGTGTGTTTTGGTATTAAGGCCAGACTTAAAAAGTAAAGAGGTTACGGAATTTTGTTCAATAATACCAAGCGGAATTATGACATTGATCTGCTTGGAACGAAATGTCACCTTCACCTACGGAATAATCGAGCGGATCGATGTCATGTCATGTCGAGGGGTCGATTAGTCTCCATTGCTATAACGGGAGCGATGCGCAGCACTCCATCAAAATCGTTAGATGCAATTCTAAATCTGCCTGTTTCCTGAAATTCAACTTCCGCTCTTTACCTGAAATGTTGAGCCAACTCCTTGGGTTTTTCGAACATGCTTAGCTTGTACCCTAATTTAAAAATGTAATCATCATTATATTTACTAAGCCAAGCGCTGTGGTTTTGAAGAAAATTCGATGAATTTTGATCGTGAGACGCCTCTGATACACACGAGTTCAAAACGTGGCGAGAGAAAATCATAAAAACTCTGGACTCAACCAAATTAATTCGTTAAAATCTAAAACCAAGCTTAACTTTCACCAACATTCGTTATTCTATTCAGAACGGAGTCTTTCGATTGCAACAATTTCATAACTCAACCATAGAATTCTCTTCCCAATCTAAGTGTTCCAAACATCTTTCCGTTGAGAATCCGAAACAATTCCCAACGTCCACTCAATCATCGCCTCTCAACCAAACTCCGATCGATTTCACCACGAAACCGGGAGCACATCATCACGCTCCATTTGATCAGTTTTCCAGCTCTCGTTAAAAGCAAAAAAACGCATCTTACCTATGTAGCTCTTCCCACCAAAGTGCATGTTCACAGCGAACAACGCACAGACGGAGCACTCAAATCGGTCGATTTTGAGGTCGCATATGCTCATCAATCAACGCGAGCACCGTCGCCGGGATGTTTAGGACACTTGTGATGCAATCCGGGTGCACGCTTCTCAACGACACATGTTTCGCGGTTGCCTGGCCGACGAAATCTACTAAACGCGCGCACACGCTTGCTCCGATCTAGGTCGTCCATGGCTCTTCAGTTCAGTGTCTAGTGGAGGTTGATGCTTGATCTCGCTCTCCAAGTCACGACAGTCGATGATCCATTTTTCACCGAACCGAGGCGTGCCGGTACCGAATGCTTAGTGGGGGGAAAATTAAGGTAACGCATGTTGTTACTGGAAAAGACGAGCGGAGATTACCCGCTTTGGGTGGGCCACTTGTTCGTGTGTTTGATGTGCTGTGTTAATGGGTTCAGATGACAATCCTCGAGCACAGCGGAAGTTGACACTGATTACAGAGCAATGGAGTGTTCGTTGAACTTTCCCAATCAATCATCGATAGATCACATTTTTGGCATTCCTTCGCTGGGCAACGAAGGGGAATCCGGTTTCGGGTGAACCCGTTACTCGCGTTATCTGTTTGTTTTCACTAATTGACCATTGTACTAAAGCGTGTAAAACAGTCGGTTATCTTTCATCCCGTAGTGCGGTGCGTTATCTTTCAAACAACGTTCGGACACGCACTCTTAACGCCGCCGTGTGGGGTTCCGATACATTTGTAAACAGGTCCACTTTGCGGCAGGTGATGTGACCGTTTAATTTAGGCCAGTGATTGATTTACAAGCAAATGATGGCGGCGTTCCAGTCGAGCAATATGTTTTATAAGCAATCGGAGAGTTGAGCGATAAGTCGGTTATAATGAAGGCTGGACGTGGAATACAGAAACATCTAATTTAACCCGTTTCAATTTGAGCTATGGGATAGTTGGCGTCGTTTATTCAGCCGTTGTTTTTCTATCCAAAACAGAATGTTGTCACGAAAAGTGACGTATTATTTAACGTGGGTTTCCCTTTTCGATTAGCCAAAAACCTCAAAAATCCTATTGATGAAGTGCAGACATCAACGAACTATTGATGAGGTCAACTGCATCCCACGAAAATACACAATTGGGAAAATTCTACTTATTTACACTAAGAACATTTGTATCATTCTTGTCGTGGCCGGACCTAGATGTCCAATCTCGGTCGCGGGTTCACGAAACTTCGATGCTTTCTCTCCATCCGACATGTGCTGCTACTGTAACCCCTGCTGCTTGATCTTCATTTCGTTTGTTCCTGTACCATGGCTAACATGTTTGTTTAACAAAATGACACAGATTGTTTTGACTTGGCTAAATTGCATGATTGTTTAAAGGTTCCTAGTCCTATCAGACCTGTTCGGAAAGTTACCCTCTCAGTGGTTTTGGTTTGTTTTGGGAATTGCAAAAACTTCTTAAAAGTAATATATACAAACTACAACTAAATTAATTTAATATATACAACTAACCTACTTATACAAATTGCTAATCACAGAATGTTCTGAAGTAAATTTTCGCACAATTTTGCGAAAACTTCATAATCTACTAGCTGAACCCGGCGCGAGCGTTGCTGCGCTTGCAACTAAATGAATGAAAATTTAATAAAACTGGCTCGTTTATGGTTGCTTTTCAGAATGAGTTATGTTAAAATATTTTCTTTTGCTGATGTGTGACTTCGATTATAGAGTTTTATTGTTTTATTTCGTTTGTGTTTTATTTTTGTTTACGTAGCTGTGTTGCATAAACTTATCAAACTTAACGTTGCCGTTCACATAATGAAATTTCTTCACTTTTTTCAATAGTACCTACACAGACAGAAAAAGTGCGGTTGTTCTCACTATTTTGGCAGACTACGCAAGTTTTAAAAACTACTGTGACAATGTACCATAACTTGCGTATAAAGTACTGTATTTTTGTGAAAACCACCATACATTTCGACAGGTCCTAGTATTTTCTACTGCAATAATTCCATACCAATGTATCATCATAGTAGAACTAAACGAAATTACGTAGGCGTGTGTTTTTAATTAAACCCTCAGATCGGTAGTTTCTACCATGGCTTTTCTTTCTGTGCAGAAGCATTTCATAGACAAAAATTGTATCTTCAAACTACGCCATATTCTGTCAATTTAAACTTAATATTCTCTTGAATAATCTTAGATTAACTTCTTGAGCATAATGTAGCACTACGAGTAAGTCAAGCATCCCCCTTTCTTGACTAAGAAGGGGTTCAAACTTCTATCAGAACATGCTTCTAACCCGAGAAATACACATTTTGTGTTTTAGTTGCCTGGATAATTCTCATGTTTGGATCAAATTTGTGTTTCATTTGTATGAGAGCCCCCCTTCCAAAGAAACATTTCCCTGCTAAAAAAAACCTCCACGTGCCAAATTTGGTTCCATTTGCTTGATAAGCTCTCGAGTTCTAAAGAAATTTATGCTTCATTTGTTTGAGAACCCCCTTTCCAAAGGAGGGAGGGGCCACGGAACAAAATAAATCCAGCCTCCAAAAACCTCAACATGCCAAATTTGATTCCATTAGTTCTCGAGTTATGCAGACATATTTGTTTCATTTGTATGAGAGCACCCCCTTCCATGGGAAGGAGGGATCTCAAACCACCATAAAACATGTATTGCCTTTAAAAAAATCCACATGCCAAATATGATTCCTTTTGCATGATTAGTTCTCGAGTTTTGCAGATATGTGTGATTCATTTGTATGAGACTCCCCATTTCCAGAGGGGGGAAGAGTCTCAAACAATCATAAGAACCTTCCCCAGCTCCAAAAACCCTGCAAACAAATTTTCACGCCAAACGGTTGTGTAGTTTTCGAGTCGGACAGAAAGAAATTCATTTTTATATATATAGCTAGAAATTCTGCCTCTAAAAACCCCCACATACCAAATGTGCTTCCATTTGGTTGAAAAGTTTTCGAGTTATGCAGAGATTTGTGTCTCATTTGTATGAGAGCCGCCCCCCTCCCCTTAATAAGGGAGAGAGGTCTTGAACTACCATAGAAACATTTTTTGCCTCCAAAAACCTCCACATGCCAAATTTGATTTTTTGCCTTCAAAAACCTTCACATGCTAAATTTTGTTCCAATTGCTTGATTAGTTCTCGTGTTTGTAGTGGAGAGTAGGGCCAATTGTTCAGCTACCAACGGTCAGATCAAAATGCTGCGGTGCTTTCACGTAGCGAGCGAGTGGAAACAATGGAAACGCTACCGATGTTGAAACGCTACACTCCCGTTTCATTTTACTCAATTTTTGATTACAATTGTATACTATCTCTTTTTCTCTCACGAAAATGTTACTCAATTTTCGTTAAAAAGTGGATCTACTCAATTTTTGAGTAGATGACTGGATGACTTCCCGGCTGTAGTGGCAACTCGCCAAATCTGGCCAAAACTTCACGGGACCTTTATGGGCTTTAATGAAAGGTAGTACGCGGATTTTGAGGCATTCTTCCTTGTACTGCTTCTAGTCCATCGTTTTATTCGTCACGAACACTTTGGTCAGTTTTTTTTGTCCATAAAAGCAAATTTCAACTTCGCAGGAACATCTCCTCGTGCCGTCGCCATGTAGAATTTTTGGCCAGGAAGCTGTCCGAAATCCATTTTGACGTAGGTTTCATCGTCGATGAGCAGGCATCCTTGGTACTTCGTCATATACCTCCTTGGTACAATTTCCGAGCTCGAGTTTTGGTGACGAAACTTTGCTTCAACGTTCTGTTTGGTTGTTTGCCGTCTCGATAAGAACGATATGCTGCTCGCAAACGAATTCTTCGAACGGTACTGCGAGCAGCAGCGTATTTTTGTGCGATTTCATTATCTGATAGTCCAGTGTTTGCTCTGACGGTTCTCAACACCTTCTGGTCCAGCTTGCGGTCATATGTTCCACTACGACGCTTAACTTGAGGCACTTGATCCACGCTCTATCGCTCCCTGAAACGTTTTAGCACATCATACACGGTTGATTTGGCGATATTCAACGTTTTTGCGACCACGTTGGATTATCAACGTGGGTGTGCAGAATTTTTTCTCTTCTCTAGGCTGGAATAACTCTTGACTCACTGCACGAAACACCGTGGAATTTACACCACAGAAAGTGGGCGCCTATGTTAACAAACCGCTGTAAAAAAAATCCGAATTCTAACTGGACAGAACTTTATACTGATCATGCGACACCTCAAATCATATATTTAAACACAAGAAGTCAAATCGAGTGTCTAGGACATGTTCTGGATATCTCAGGGGAAGCGTAAGATTCGCTCTAGAACTAAAAAGTATCATGCGACACATTCACCATGCGACACCACATTTTGGTCATCTGAGTCGCGTCCAGAGCCGTTTTTCCACTTTTCTTAAGCTTCCGCTTCATTATTGCTCAAAATCTCTCGATGGGCCGGAACTGCGGGCAGTTGGGTGGATTTGTTTTAATCGATGAAATCTACGTTATTGATTTTTAATCGAGGTGGAATGGGATCAGGTAGGATTTACGAAGTCAACAAACATGAGTTTATTGATGTTTTGAAAGTTTGTTTTTCAGGGTTCTCTTCGGTCTGCTTCAAAGATTAATCCAACCCCAACTGCTTTGATTGCAGTTTTCAGTACCGTCCGTCGAAAATTAAACGAGGCGCTCGATCAATTATATGGGGATTTCATTCGACAAGTTTTTCTGCTATAGCCCAGAGCCAATGGAAGCGGTAGAACAAAGAGTGTTCTAACAAGTGATGTCTGATAATTAAAAATATATTATTGAATCAAAAACTGTAGCTAAATAAACATAAATGAAGGAGGTTCTCTGGAGCAATTTTCTAAAAAAGCCCAAAACCAGTTCCACTAGTCTAATGACTAAAAACGGAGGAAGCGGTTCGAAAGGGCCTTCAAGGAAGGAGATCTACCTCCAAATTATACATTGGTTTCACTTCAGACCTACACCAGCCCGACTGAGCGATTTGAAAATGATGGAAGTTCTAGCATAAACGTTGGTAATGAACAGCTTCATTGAGACAGTACTAAGTATTTATGAAAGCGAATTCGGCTCAGCGGATAATTTTACTAATAGTACTGTTTTCAAGTTTCATTTTATGGAAGCGATGGAAGCGATTAGGCAGGCGCTTTTTTCAACACAGCGCTTCACTCCATCTCATTTTAGCGCCACTTCGAACTCCAGTCAGATTGACTGTCTGGCTTAAAAAGGAAGGTGAAAGTGGTTCAGACTTTTCTGTTCCAAGTGCAAACCTTTCAGACTAATTTCTTCTTCTTTTTCTTTCTTTACTAAGGTGGCTTAGGCTGGTTCACCACCAGAAGGAAGCACCTCAATCCTACACATCGCACTCATCAACTCGTGAGTCGGGACCTTTTTTAATCAATCATTTATTTGAACAGGCTCAATCGAATCAACTATACAGAGCCAAGTTTTCATGTTTATATACATCAGTTATCTTAAAACTAAAGTTAGAGGGTTAGAACCGATTACTCGCGGGCGTCTCGAGGTTAATAGGAATAACAATTTTAAGGATGGGAAGATGGGCGGGAATTTTAAGTATGGTTTACATAACACATTTGTTTTAAATTCTAAATTGTCAAAAAACTTATGACTATACAACTTTTAGTTTTCTTTTGATTTGATCATTTTTAAGAAAGAAAAAAAAAACTCACGAACACAGATAAAAAAAACTAATAGTATACTACTGTAACTTTCTATGTAACTTTTGACTCACTGCACGAAACACCGTGGAATTTACACCACAGAAAGTGGGCGCCTATGTTAACAAACCGCTGTAAAAGAATTTTTGCAGCGGTCACTTATTGTGTCGCACCGGCACAATAAGTGATTCCGGATTCTAACTGGACAGAACTTTATACTGATCATGCGACACCTCAAATCATATATTTAAACACAAGAAGTCAAATCGACTGTGTAGGACATGTTCTGGATATCTCAGGGGAAGCGTAAGATTCGCTCTACAACTAAAAAGTATCATGCGACACCTTCACCATGCGACACCACATTTTGGTCATCTGAGTCGCGTCCAGAGCCGTTTTTCCACTTTTCTTAAGCTTCCGCTTCATTATTGCCCAAAATCTCGTTAAATACGTTATTGTTACATTGCAATTAAACAACGAGTTTATTGGTGCTCAAACCGAGTGCCCAGGACCTTGTAGGACTTATGTGTATATGTTATCGAAACCCCCAAAAAAGTGACCAGTTTCTGAATTGAATTACTACTGTGTTCAAAAAATAAGGTGACTTTTTAATTTAAAAATTGCGCGTTTGAGATATTGTCCAAAAAATTTTTTGTTTACGTTGGTAGGCTTGTTAGTGTCATATATTTGGCATTTCATGACATTCCCTCCATAATTAGTTTATTTACGCTTGTGTTTTCTAAACGACCAAAAGTGCTTACGGCGATTTTTACAATGTCTGAATTTGTTGAGCAAAGAAGTGCCATTAAATTTTGTTTGCGGAACGATATTTCTGCTGCTGAAACGTTGAGGATGGTGAGTCAGCCATGTCGAAAAAAAAAATGTTTATAAGTGGTACAATGACTTCAAAGACGGTCGAGAACGCGTTGAAGACTTGCAACGGCCAGGACGGCCATCGACGTCAACTGATGAGCAACACGTGAAGAAAATCAAAAAGTTAGCGTTTGAAAATCGTCGATTAACAATTAGAGACCTTGCCGATATGCTTGGCATCTCAATTGGATCGATTCAATCGATTTTTAAGGAGGATCAATTGGGCTTCAGAAGAGTCAAATCGCGTTTGGTGCCGAAATCGCTCAATTTTCTTCTTCTCGTTCTTCGTGAGTTTTTTTGCCAAAAATTCGACTCATATCGCTCCACAACCACCGTATTCACCCGATTTGGCTCCGTGTGACTTCTGGCTATTCCCAAAATTCAAAAGACCACTTCGAGGACACCGTTTTGTATCGATTGAAGAGATTCAACGAGAATCGCTGCGCGCATTGAGGAGCATCCCGGAAGCCGACTATATGGCCTGCTTCGCGGATTGGAAAAAACGCTGGCATAAGTGCATTGCATCAGAGGGGGACTACTTTGAAGGGGACGGGATTTTGAAGATTAAATAAAGATTTTTTGAAATATAACAAAAATCACCTTATTTTTTGAACACAGTAGTACATACATGTTAAACTAACTACAGTCTAAGGCTAATGTTAGTCAAAAACACATAAATTAGTTTCATAAACTCCAGATCACGTACTGCCAAAATATCTCGAGCCGGTACATTGGGTTGTTTACCTCGAGCCCGAAGGGAATCATAAACCTGAGATCTGACTCCACGATGCTCATCACATGATCAAATTACATGATCTGCGTCCTGGTAACCTTGTCCACATTCACAGAGATTGCTGTCTCTCAGCCCAACACGGTATAAAGGAGCGTTCAAAGAATAATGATTGGACATGAGGCGAGACATCACACGAATGAAGTCTCGACCTTCATCCATACCCCCAAACCAAGATTTCTCGACACCTTAGGGATGATAGAATGTTGCCATTGCCCCAAATCTCCTTTACTCCAATTATACTGCCAGCTGACGAAAGACTGTTGACGAAAAATAGTAAAAAAATCATTAAAGGCGATTTGTCGATCGTAAATATCGCCTTCCATAGCGCCCACCTTTGCAACACGATTGGGATTATTCGGCGAAGTGCTGACATCCTGTGTTATGAACAAATGGTACAAAGTCATGAAGCGAGTTTGAGGATTCAACTCAAGGAGCTTCTCACCTCCCCCTCCCCCCCCGCCCTCATCCCCACTTATATTTTTATTTCTTTTTTCGTTTTTTTTTTCTTTCCCCCCCCTTATTAATTTCATTTTTTTCCCCAATTCTCCCCCCCATTAAAAAACTTTAATCCCCACGACTTTCAAAGAAAAGCTTTTTCTAGTGTAATTAAAAGGAACTTACTCTAAGTTCTTGATCTTACCATATAGTACGCCGCGCACCTCTGCATCTTGTTCCTGTCAGATTCGAGGCAAGCATCATTTTGTTACAACATAGAATCAACCAAATATTTAATTTCCAACGGTATTTTTGTTCTTCCAATCGCTCTCTTCTCTGTGCACCTCGTACGCTAGATCAACCAACCAAACCTTTGATTTCACCTGTCAGCGCAGCAAAATTCACACGCTCAAGTATTGCTAAACTGTGTCAAAATTACATACGCCCACGACCGAACGTGACAGTACTACCGAATGCGACCGTCAATAAAAGTTGGCGCCTGCCGTTGCCGTCGCGTCCCATTGCCGTCCCCTTGCTTGGCGACAGACAATCGATCGCGATCGGGCGCGGATCGGAAAGCTTTCGCCACGCGGCTGCGGCTTACCGGAAATGTTCGATCTACGCACGAACAGCACGCAACGGCAACAACACCGCGCGCATATTTATAGACACGTGCCATCGCGAAGGCAGAGTGTCATCATCGCCAACGACAACAGTTGAGTCTGTCGCCTTGGGCGAGAATGAGTGCGGAAAGAGATTTCTCGTCCTCCGTCGTGGGGATGATGAAGATGACAAAGAATTACCTCATAATTCGAGAGTGTGAGATTCCTTGGAGGTGTGGCATTCCACAAATCAGGTTGCTGAGGTGGGTGGGTGACGGCGTTTGACAGGTTTTTTTTTCTGCGTTTCGACGTACATTTCGTTGTGCATTTTAATGAGGTAAATTATGAATTGGATGTCAAAATTTCGATTGATGCCATTGTTTACGAAAGCAATCATACATTTCATTCCTCTAGAATGTAATCAAAAATACACAAAGCCCATTCTCCCACTCGAAAACCACTTCACCACACTGTCACGCTTGATTCCCAAACATCAACCGTCTCCCCCATGCCACCAACCGACGCAGAAGATGGTGGGAAAATCGATCAGAAGGGTTCAATTTTGCCGGAGATTGATGATTCACGGTCGTTTCATAAATAAAGCAGATCACAATTTTCTCTCGCCCCGTAAGCCCAGTTACAACAATGTGTATCGATGGTTCGGGTCCGTTCCGTTCCATCGCTCCTTGATGGGCTTATTTCTTCACCTGAAAAAAAAACTGCCATTGTTGGGTTCCGTGGTGTGGTGCAAGCTGAAACCAATTGTCCGCTGAGAATCCCGGAGAAAACAAGTCATGGCTAAAGCTCTCCTTTTGTAAACGATTAACGAATGATCAGTCCGTTTTGGAACCGTGGCCGTGGCTCCGGGATCGATGGAGAATCGATGATTAAGCAAATTCCTCAGCGAGAAGGCGTGAGGCGGGGTGGGGAAGGGGACGGGTGGCTTGTTATTGCCGATGGTGCGAACAATAGGAAACTAGTGAAAAGCATGCTGATCTCCGCCTTATCGCCGATGTTCGTCCGACATAATGGGTCCCGGGGGGAAATCGGGGAGGTGTGGAAGCTACTTCTCTTCGACGGGCATATGAGCAAGCACTCGTCGATGGAGCCAATAACAAATCTGAATCGGTCGTGAGGCGAACTGATTTCGAGACTTTGAAAGGTTTGTAGAGGATCGTTGATCGGTTTTGAAACTTGTGACAACAGCAGTTTTGTCCCACAGTTGAAGAAAGTCATAAATTTGAGGCTTGTTTATCGTTCGGTCGGACAATCGCAGCGCGGATGGGAAAGGAGGACGGAGAAGATGAACTACATTCGGAAAACAATAAATAATTATAGGAACGATGGCTGCCCGTTCCGTCAGGTCTTTTGTTTTTGCGCCTCTTTGGCATCGGCTGGAAGGTAGGTGAAAGGAGGGAAAAAAGAGGGAATGCGCGCAGCTGGACAAGTTCCCGGGACCCAAGATGGTGATAACGATCGGACGTGTTTCTGCTCAGGGAGCAGCAGTCTGAGGGTTGAAATCGATGGCGTTCGCTTTTTGCTTACGTTTGCGCTTTGCTGCTTGATCGAAATGAGCACAGCACGCTTCCAGGGTGCAGATAAATCGTTGTACACTGAGAATGAAATTTCATTTATTTAGCGAAATCGTTCGTATGATGAACGAATCTGTTCGTTGTTCTATGTAGCGGGATAAATTGATGCATTTCGTGAGGCTTGTTTTGTACCAATGCCTCGTTGGATTCTGAGAGTTTTTGATCTACGAAGCGAAGGATACTGTAATAAATACGAATATTTCGTGTGCATAAAACACAGAAAACGAAAGATTCGTATCCTAAGGGGATGTATTTTTTTTAAACAAAATGAGCCAGGAATATTTTTATTTTAACACTAATTGAACCCGGTGCGAGTCTTGCTACGCTTGCAACTAAAAGAAAAAAAACTTTGATAGAACTGGCGCTTTTATGGTTTTTTTAGGAATGAGTTTTGTTAAAACATTTTCGTTTGCTAATGTGTGTAACTTCTGCAAAATAAAACGTACGTGTGTGTTTTTAATTAAACTCTCAGATCCTTAGCTTCTACCATGGTTTTTCTTTCGATGTAGAAGAATTTCATAGACAAAACATTTATCTTCAAACTACGCCGTATCCTGTCAGTTTGAACGTAATTTTCTCTTGCATAACCTTAGATTAACTTCTTGTGCATAATGTAGCACTGAGAGTAACTCAACCATCCCCCATTCTTGACTAAAATGGGGTGCAAACTTCTATCAGAACATGCTGCTTACCCGAGAAATAAACATTTTGTGTTTTTGTTGCCTGGATAATTCTCATGTTTGATTGAAATTTCTGTCCCATTTGTATGAGAGAGCAACCCCCCTTCAGAGAGGGGAGGGGTCTCGAACCACCATAGTAAAAAAATCCGGCCTCTAAAAACCCCCATATGCCAAATTTGGCTCCATTTGCTTAGTTAGTTCTCGTGTTATACAGAAATTTGTGTTTTATCGGTATGGGAGCCCCCCCACCCCCCCGCTTCCAGACGGGGAAGGAGTCTCGAACCATCATATGAACCTTCTCCGGCCCCAAAAACTCCTGCATACAAATTATCATAACAGTAGGGATAGTTCTCATGTTTGGTTGAAATTTGTGTTTCATTTGTATGAGAGCCCCCCCCCCCCCCTTCTAAAGAGGGGAGGGGTTTCAGACTGCCGTAGAACCTTGCCTTCAAAAACTTCCACATGCCAAATTTAGTTCCATTTGCTTGATTAGTGCTTGAGTTGTACAGAAATTTCTGTTTCATTTGTATGAAAGCCATCCCTTCCAGATAAGGGAGGGGTCTCAAGCCACCATAGAAACATTTCTTACCTCCATAAAACCCCCACAGGCCAAATTTGGTTCCATTTGCTTGATTAGTTCTCGATTTATGCAGAAATTTGTGTGTTATCTGTATGGGAGCCAGCCACCCCCCCCCCTCCCTTCCAGGCGGGAAAAGAGTCTCGAACCATCATATGAACCTTCTCGGGCCCCAAAAACTCCTGCATACGAATTATCATAACAGTAGGGATAATTCTCAGGTTTGGTTTAAATTTGTGTTTTATTTGAATGAGACCCACCCCTCTACCAGAGAGAGGAGGGGTCTCGAACCACAGTAGAAACCATTCTTGCCTCCAAAATCCCAACATGCCAAATTTGGTTCCATTTGCTTTATTAATTCTCGAATTATGCAGAAATTTCAGTTTCATTTGTATGAGAGCCCCCCCTTCCAAAGAGGGGAGGGGTTTTGATCCACCGTAGAAAAATAATTTATCTTCAAAAACCTCCACATGCCAAATTTGGTTCCATTTGCTTGATTAGTTTTGAGTTATGCAGAATCTTTTGTTTCATTTGTATAAGAGCCTCCCCTTCTAGAGAGGGGAGGGGTCTCAAACCACCATAGAAACATTGTTTGCCTCCGATAACTCCCACATGCTAACTTTGGTTTCCTTTGCTTGATTCGTTCCCGAGTTATTCAGAAATGTGTGTTTCATTTGTATGGGAACCCCCTCCCTTTCCAGACGGGGTAGGAGTCTCGAACCACCATAAAAACCTTCTCCAGCACCAAAAACCCCTGTTTAAAAATTTTCAGAACAGTAGGGATAGTTCTCATGTTTGGTTTAAATTAGTGGTTTTTTTTTTGTATGAGACCCACCCGCCTATCATAGAGAGGAGGGGTCTCGAACCACAGTAGAAACAGTTCTTGCCTCCAAAATCCCCACATGCCAAATTTGGTTCCATTTGCTTTATTAATTCTCGAGTTATGCAGAAATTTCAGTTCAATTATTATGAGAGCCCACCCTTCCAAAGAGGGGAGGTGTCTCAAACCACCATAGAAACATTTTTTGCCTCCAAAAACTCTCACATGCTAAATTTGGTTTCATTTGCTTGATTAGTTCTCAAGTTTTTCCTTAACTTAGTTACTTTCTAAACTTATAACTTGAAATAAAAGTCCCATTCTGAATGGCGAGGAAAATCTCTCCAAAATTTTGACAAAGCTCTCAAGAATTTCTTCAAAAATCTTCTTAAATGTGTTGGATGTTCTTCCTGAACTTCTAAGAAGTTCTCTTTTGAACTTCAGGGAAGTATTCTCCTGAACTTCGAGGAAGTTTGTTCCTGAATTTCTGAGAAATTCCTGCTTGAACTACTAGGAAGTTCCCCGTGTAATTCTGGAAAGTTTCTTCCTTCTGAGAATTCCTGAACTTCGAGAAAGTATCATTCTAAAAATCTGAAAAGTTCTGTTCTGAACTTACGGACAGCTCTCTAGCACTTTTTCAACTAAACTTTTGGGAAGTTTGCTTCGGAACTTCTGGGAAGTCCTCTCGTGAACTTCAGAGGAGTTCTTTCGTGATTTTTTTTTTTGAGAAATTCCTTCTTGAACTTACTGGTAGTGCCCTCTCCGGTGCGTTTCTTCCTGGAATTTGGGGAAACTATTTCATGAGCTTATTTTCTCTAAACTTCTGATAAGTCTCATCTTGAACTCCGAGGAAAGTTGTATTGAAACTTTGGGGAAGTCCTCTCCAGAATTTCTAGGTAAATTACCGTAAATTTGTTAGAAGTTTCTCCCTGAACTTCTGAGGCGTCCTTTTCTGAACAATTGGGAAATTTTCTGAATTATTGAAATTTATTGAATTTTCTGAATTATTGAGAAATTCATGCTCAAACTACTAGGAAGTACCCCCAATGCTTCTGGAAAGTTTATTTCTGTTCTTTAGAGAGGTTCCTTCCTGAACTTTAAGAAATCCTCATTCTGAAGTTCTGAAAAGGTTCTCTTCTGAGCTTTGGGAAAGTTGTCTAGCACTTCTGGGAAGTTCCAACAAATGTTTTGGGAATTTCCTTCCAGAACTTCTGGAAAGTCCTCTCCTAAACTTATCCTCCTGAGATTTATGGAAGTGTATTCCTGAATTTTTGAGAAATTATAGGTAGTGCCCTCCCTTGTTACTTTTTCCTGAAATTCAGGGAAGTTTTTTCCTGAACTTGTCGGAAGTTCCATCTTGAATTTCTGTTAAAATTGTCGCTAGTCGACAAATTCAGCTTTCAACTGAAACCATAATGACTTGACAATTCTAAACATACCAAAGCTGAAGCTGAGAACAGCATCGGAACAAAGCCGCACTCATACAAAAACCGTTGGTAGAAGTTCATTGTGTGATCCACTAGCACAAAAATAACCAAACGTCTCTGGAATTAATATTTTTACTAGCCTCTCACTGTGAGAGTCTCACTGCTCTCTTCACTATTCAGTTTTTTTTTTTGTTTCTTCACAGCATACACGGCCATCCATTTAACTCAGTTTTGAGTCGTTTTTGACTCATTTTCGCTAAAAGTGGAGTCACTCATATATCGGTAAATGTAACTGGGATTGACAAGTCGACATATCTAAGGCATCGGCTTAAATCAAATAAGTCAACAAGACTTGTCAATCACAGTTACATTTACTCATATTTGAGTGACTCAAATTTTGACGAAAGTGAGTCAACAACGACTCAAAAAATGGATTTAAATTCGTGGCCGTGTACCTGCGTCACGTTTGGACGTTATGAATGCTAAAAATCTAGACACTTTTTTCATTTGGGCGAATCTAACATTGAGAGACTCTCTCTCTCTGATTAATTTCTGTTTCATTCATATTCCAATCACCTTTACGTTTTTCATTTTATTTTTTGCAGAGTATGCTGGCCAGACCTGTTGTGTTTCGATTTGTAATAAAGAATGCCTCTTAAGTTTGATAATGGCGCTGTAATGAATGAAAGAGAACGAGGCAGGAGAGAATCTCTCATTGTCAGATTCGCCCTATTGAAAAATGTTTCGAGAAATCTGAGTACTTTTTTCAATAGGGCGAATCAAACATTGAGAAATTCTCTTCTGTCTCGCTCTCTTTCATTTATTACGTTTCATTTATATAAAAACGTACACGGCCAGCCATTTCAACTCAGTTTTGAGTCATTTTTGACTCATTTTCGTCAAAAGTGGAGTCACTCAAATTTGAGTAAATGTAACTGGGATTAACTAGTCGACAAATAAAAAACATCCATCTGATTTGAGTCGATAGTTTTGATTTTTCGACTCGTTAATACCAGTTATATATACTCAAATTTGAGTGACTCCACTAATGACGAAAGTGAGTCAAAAACGACACAAAACTGAGTTAAAATGGCTGGCCGTGTAAAGGTGCTTGGAATAAGAATGAAAGAGAAAGTAATCAAAGAGAGTATCTCAATGTTAGATTCACTCTAATGAAAAAACTCCCTAGATATATAGTTTTGTGGAGCAATGAATGGTGAACGAAGAACCGCACAAAATGGACTGTATGAAATAATGCTTGCTTGGGTTGCTGTAGAAAAAAAAATTGGTTCTGCCTGTGTGTGAATATGAATCGAATTTTTTTTTTGAAAAAGAGAACGCAAAAAGAGAAGGAGAGAGCTTACCCATTTATACCTAGCAGTGTTGCAAGCTGTGCTTATAAGATTTAAAATAATATTTTGAAAATATATGTAGTTTCTGGCTCTGGTTGCGCCACTGGGTTCAAGTCTCACCCGGTTAGAACAAAACAAATGAGAGTGGAAATCAATAGAAGCATTATGTTGCCAGTTTGGCATGAAATTCTTCAAGAGACTCTAGTTTCACCTAATCCTTCAATCTTAGTTTTAGGTGGATTGAATCGATTGCTCTTTAGAACGTTTAACTAGTTCAAATAGTTTGTAGAATGTAGTTGTACAAATTGAAAGTGTTTTCCAATGAAAAACCACCATGACACTTTGTAGGTGATCTCAACACCATCAGTACTGTTAGTTTAAATCGGTAGAAATCGGCTCTCAAGCGCTACTAAAAATTTACAATTTTTGCTCGATGAAAACCACTATCACACCTTATGAGTGGCCCCAAAAGGATGCCTTGTTCGAATCGGCTTTAAAACGTTATTTTTTTCTTATTTTCCAGCCATGAAAACCACCACCACACTTTGTGAGAGGGCCCAACAGTAACCGTACTGTTGGTTCAAATCGGTACTAATATTTAAATACATTTTTGTGAAAACCAACTAAATGAAGAATAATCTGGAAACAACAGATCAATAAGAAGGCCTACGCCGGTATTGCCTTGGTCTTGTATCACCAGTTTTTAAACATTGAGTATGTAAACTACCAGTCATAAGTACGGACTCGCTTGGAAAAGTATTGCAACACTCAGTTGAATATTGCATCATCCCCCAAAAAGTTGAGCATCACCTAAATACAGGTACATCCATGATACTATATCTCGGTACTCTGCTTACCTACAGAAGTGCGGTCTTCAGCAAAGATTTTAGGAGAATAAGGGCTTCCGGAAGGTGGATCGTTTTGTTCTGAATTCCACCGCTGCGTGGCGCTAGTGAGCATGCAAAAATGAACATTTTCAACCTGTTCTATCTCGTAATTCTGGTAAGATAGAAAGTTCGAGTCTTGGGCAAAGTTGTTCAGAAGATCAAGAGCATCCGAAAGATGGACAGTTTGGTTCGGAATTCCACCGCTACATGGCGCTAGTGAGCATACGAAATTGAGCATTTTCAACTTCGTCTATCTCGTGATTCTAATTAGATAGATAGTTCTAGTCCTCAGCAAATTGAGCCTTTTTAAATTGATCTACCCCGCGATTCTGATTAGATGGAAAGTTTTTGTCTTCGGCAAAGTTGTTCAGCAGGTCAAGGCGGACAGTTTGATTTGGAGTTTTACCGCTACGTGGGGCTAATGAGCATGCGAAATTGAGCATTTTCAACTTGTTCTATCTCATCGTGATTCTGATAAGATAGATAATTCGAGTCTTGGGCAAAGTTATTCAGGGACATCCGTATGGTGGAGAATGAAAGTGCATAAGAAAAAGTTTACTTAACTTCTGTTCTATCAGAAGTCGTCTATTTCAAACATCAAAATAAAAGATCAAGCTCAAAGGTAAGACATTTTATGTAGCAAAATGTGCCGTAGGAAAATTTGATGTTTGTAGTAATAATAATATAATTAAATTTTAAATTGCTCGATATACCCTCCGTTTTCTTTTATAACAGCCATACAAATGCTCGGCATTCGTTCAATGAATTTCCGCAATGTATCGTCCGAGATTTTCTTCCAAGTGGTTTGTAGGCACCAGGGATTGTCAAAATACATAGAGCAAGTGCGCGTCTCCTGTTTCAGAAGAGTGCACACAACGAACGCGTGAGAGATTTTGTAGCAGCACAAGAGACAGAAAGCCACACATGCACTTCTCTTTCAGAGATAAAGAGTAATGCACTGTGGCTCATGCATTGGTTAAAGATATCAACAGGAAAAAATATGATTCTAGTAACAAAAGGGCATTGTAGGGGTTTATAGACGGAACATTTTATTAAAATCTTAATTTACAAACTAGTCGAGCCGTTTGAAAATTACGTAATATTTTTAGCACTTCGAAAGGTTTTTGTATGGAAACTCTAAGACTTATTTATACACCCATTTTGCTCTGCCAGACCCTGCTTTGCATATCGTTACATTACTCATGGATGATTATTTTCATTGTTACCCATTGAATATGCAGTGAGTCAGCCTTGAATCACTTGAATATAAAGTGAATAAGTGAATAATAACACCATAACCACATGAATATGAAGTCAACCAGACCTAAATCATTTGAATGTGTGACGAATCAGTTCTAAATTACTTGAGAGTCCTGCATCACTTAAATATGAAGTTAAACACTTGAATATGAAGTGAATTAGGCCTGAATAACTTGTACATGAAGTGATTCAGCCTTGAATGACATGAATATGAAATGAATAAGACCTTAATCACATTAATATGAAGGGAACCAGACCCAAACCACTTGAATTTGGGGTGAGTCAGTCCTGAATCACTTGAATTTGAGATGAGTCAGTTCTACATCACTTGAAGATGAAGTGGATCTGACTTGAATCACTTGAATATGAAGGGAATCAGGCCTGAATCACTTAAATAGGATGTGATTCATGACTGAATCACTTGAATATGAAATAAATCAGCCTTGAATCACATGAATATGAAATAAATAAGACCCTTATCACATTGATATGAAGTGAATTAGACCTGTATTACTCGAATGTATTGTGAGTCAGTCCTGAATTACTTAAGTTTGAGGTGAGTCCTTTCTGAATAACTTGAATATGAATAAAATCAGGCCTGAATCACTTGGATGTGTGATGAGTCTTTCCTAAATCACTTGAATTTTAGGTAAGTCAGTCCTGCATCACTTGAATATATAGTGAATTAGACCTTAATCACTTAAATATGAAGTTAACCAGACCTTAATCACTTGAATGTATTATGGAGAGTGTGAGCTGTTTAGTGGAATACCTGTAACTAGAAAATAAGAAGAATGATTAGTAATTTCCATTTAATTCCAACTACCTTTATTGCTTATCTTGACAGATACGCGTATTTCGTCTACAATGTGCAGACTTCTTCAGTGTCGTGTACTAATCAGTCGAGTATTAGTACACGACACTGAAGAAGTCTGCACATTGTAGACGAAATACGCGTATCTGTCAAGATAAGCAATAAAGGTAGTTGGAATTAAATGGAAATTACTAATCATTCTTCTTATTTTCTAGTCACTTGAATGTGTTTTGAGTCAGTTCTGAATTACTTGAATGTGAGGTGAATTAATCCTGAATTACTTGAATATTAAAGGAATCAGACCTGAATCACTGGGAAACGAAATGAATCAGATCTAAAAAAATGTACAAATACTTGAATGAGAAGTCAGTCAGTCCTAAATCCATTGAATTTGAGGTGAGCCAGACCTGAATCACTTGAATAGGAAGTGAATCAGGCCCAAATAACCTTTTCTGAAAAACTATCCCGAAGACTCGAACTTTCTATATTATCAGAATCACGAGATAGAGCATGTTGAAAATGTTCAATTTTGCATGCTCACTAGCGCCACGTAGCGGTAGAATTCCGAACAAAACGATCCACCTACCGGATGCCTTTGACCTTATGAACAACGTTGCCGAAGATAATAACATTCGATCTTATTAGAATCACGAGGTAGAGAAAATTTAAACTGCTCAATCCTGCATGCTCACTAGCACCACGTAGCGGTGGAATTCTATGCCAAACTCTTCACTACTCGGATGCCCTTGAACTTCTGAACAACTTTTCAGAAGACTCAAACTTTCTATCTTATCAGAACTACGAGATAGAACAAGTTGAAAATGCTCACTTTTTCCCTAGCGCCACGTACCGGTGGAATTCCCAACAAAACGGTCCATTTTGAATGCCTTTGACCTTCTGAACAACTTTGCCGAAGACTAGAACTTTCCATCTTATCAGAATGTCGAGATAGAACAAGTTGAAAATACTCAATTTTGCATGCTCACTAGCGCCACGTAGCGTTGAAATTCAAAATCAAACGGTCAATTTTTCGAATGCTCTTGACCTTCTGAACAACTTGGATCAAGACCGCACCTCTGTAGATATTGAGTGTCTCAAGATATACTATCATTAATGTACCTGTAATTAGGCGATGCCATATTCAACTGATTGTTGCAATACGTTTCCAAGTGAGTCTGTATTTATGACTGGTAGTGTCCTAAAGGGTGTCCACGATGAAATTGCCACACTATGAAATTGCTCTAACTTTTTAACCGTTGGGTAGAATTTAATGAAAATTTGGGTGGATTTAGTTCATAGTGCATAATTTACATCCTGTAAGTTTTAAAGTCCTGTGATCAAAACTCGCGGAATGGAGTCGAAAGAACAGCTCGTGCGTGATAAAATCTTGCGCATTCATCACGAGAACAAGGATCTCTCGCATCGTTCCATCGCTAAAACGTTGGGAATCGCGAATTCCACGCACGGTGTCGCGAGTGATTTAGCGGTTCAAGGAACGGTTGACCACCGATCGGAAGCCCAGAAGTGAAGGAAAAAGTATTCCGTACAACACCAAAAATCACAACCGCGTAGTTGGGGCCTTCAACCGAAATCCGAACGCCTCCGTTCGGGATGTGGCTAAGAAGCTGCACCTAAGCCGAAGTTTTGTCCAGAAGGCCAAAACTAAGGCTGGGCTTCGAACGTTCAAGGTAAAAAAGGCCCCTAATCGCGACGAGAAGCAGAACAAGTCCGCCAAAACCCGTGCCAGGAAGTTGTACCTCAACATGCTGACGAAAGTTGAATGCTGCATCATGGACGACGAAACATATGTGAAGGCCGACTTCAAACAGATCCCCGGCAACCTGTTTTTCACGGCTAAGGATAAGTTCAGCGTTCCGGAGCATGTCCGCACTCAGAAGATGTCCAAATTTGCGAAGAAATTCCTGGTTTGGCAAGCCATCTGCACGTGCGGGAAGCGGAGTGCACCTTTCGTGACCCAGGACACGATGAACGGACAGGTGTACATAAAAGAGTGCCTCCAGAAGCGGCTGCTTCCTCTCCTGAAGGCCCACAACGTCCCAACAATCTTCTGGCCGGATTTGGCCTCATGCCACTACTCCAAGGACGTGCTGAAGTGGTATGCGGACAATAAGGTCAATTTCGTGCCGAAAATGTTCAACCCTCCCAACACTCCGGAGCTCCGCCCCATCGAGAAGTACTGGGCGATTATGAAGCAGCACCTTCTAAAACGACCTAAGGTAGTGAAGACAGTCGAGGAATTGAAAAAAGTATGGGTTTACATGCAAAAAACGGTTGATTCACAGGTTGTGCAGAATCTTATGGCCGGGAGTAAGGCCAAGGTGCGGGCATTTGCGTATGGACTGTAAATAAAATACGAGTAAAATGGTAAAATGAAGTTTAATAGTTATTTCTCAATCCCTGAAAATTTGATGGCAATCGGATGAAAACTCGAATTTTGCGAATCAATTTTGTGTGTGGCAATTTCATCGTGGACACCCTTTATCGTGTCTGCTGAAGTCCCAAGGATGCGCTTTGCAATTTTTACATCGTCGGCAAATACCCAGCACCAGTCTTCTATCTTGAATATCAAGTCGTTCAAAAACAGTAGATAGAGCAATGGTCCTAAGACAGATCCTTGGCCAACACCGGAACTAGCGTAGATTGGCCGAGATGACACACCATTCAGTCTGACCTGATAGGCCCGATTTGAGAGCTACGTGCGCAGTAGATTGATAGTAGCGTCAGACAGTCCGTAGGCCTTACACTTCTCAAGTAAGAGAGAGTGTGGGACTTTATCAAACGCTTTGGACACATCGAAGTATACCGCATCTACCTGACCGCCTTCATCCAGTACATCGTTGAACTTCTGCACTGTCTCTAACAGATTTGTTAGAGTCGATTGACTCTTAAGGAACCCGTGCTGACTGAGGTGCATGAACTTCAGCACATGGCTCTGAAGTTGATCCTCGAGTATCCTTTCCCCAACTTGGCCAAACCCATTCTGCACCACCACTCCACGATAAATTTCCAGGTTCATTGCATCTCCTTCTTTCAATATCGCTGTCATATTCCCCAGTTTCCACCGCACGGGATATCGCTGCAATGATACAATTCTGTTGAATTTAAGAGCAAGTGGTGTCGAGAGAGAGCGAGCAGATCGCTTCAAAAAGACATTAGAAATTCCATCAGGTCCCACCCCTTTGTCCTCTTTCAGGGAACTCAACACACGAAAGACGTCTTCGTCGGTTACCGTCCCGAATGAGAAAGTGTCAAAAGTGGAAAAGTCAGATCGGAAAGAGTGCAACTGTTGAGTGGGTGCTGCGAATGTGGTGCTAAAGAAATCAGCAAAGCCTTCAACAATCTCGTCCGTGCCAGTGTAGTATCTGCTACCAAAAAACGTCTCATTGGGCACAGAATTTGATTTCCTCAAAGATCTGGCGTACGCCCAAATGGTTTGACTTCACTTCTTGATTTGCGCTGCAGATCGTCAAGATATGAACGTTCGCATGTACGCAGTAACTGTTTCCCCTGTCTACGAAGATTGCTGAATGTTACATAATCCAGTGGGTCTCTCGTACGTCTGAATTTCTTGTGCGCTTTATCTTTCCTACGAACCAGTCTCGTGAGTTCTTGTGTGAACCAAATCGGATTTTTAGGATGATGGGGCAGGGTCTACCGGACATGAATATGAACGATATCGTTTATCACGTCATAGAATTTATATATAACAACGTCAATATCGCTATAATCCAGAGCTTGGTGCCAGTTCACTGCTGAAATCCTGACACCAATAACCTCATAGTTTGCTCTCCTAAAGTTAAAGTGACTCATCTCTCGTCGGGGGGTGAAATCTGGATTTGCAATAGAGGATGATGAGGATCAACCTTGCAGAAAGCAGCAGCATTTACGACAGTGATGCTTGACAAGGGCAGATCTGTGAAGCACAAATCAAGCGTACGACCAAGTGTATTAGTTATGCCATTGAGCTGAGTGAGCCCGTTGCATTCCATGAACTCAACAATGTTCTCAGCATATCGGCCTTCACACGATGATGATACATAGCAATTGTCCTTCTGTTTCCATTCAATATGTGGGTGCGTTCATGTCTCTAACAACCAGCAGATAAGTCTTCTCGTGTAGCTGGTTCTTTAATCAATACCGGAGTAGCAACCTCGGGCGGTCAACCATGCTCATGCTCATTCTCATGTTGGGTCGGATTTCGTTACTTTTCCCGCATGTTTTCAAATTTCCCTACTTGTTCCTGCATTCCCCGAATTAAAAATGCAAAGGAAAAGTGGGTTCGACTGACTCCTTCAAGTGGAGGTTCAACGCATTACTTCTGACTATTTGAAACAGCATCAGAAGTTAGTCTTCGACGAGAACTACCAGCAATCAACTTTCCCACCGAACGGATGCTTAAATAAACACCACCCACGCCAATAGCGAAGCTCCCAAGTGACCCCTTCAAATGTTCAAGTGTTTAGAAGCTGACAACCACAGGCCAAGACATCAACAAGTAGCCATCCTCCTTCCTTCCCATCCCTTCGATTCTCGGGTGCCTGATGAATAAATCTTCTCCCTTCTGCAGCAGCTCATTTTGACATCTTCATCGCTCGACACGATGCTAATCATCGTCATCAACCGGGTGACTTCCAACTCTAGGATGGAAGCTGCTGGCCATAAAGAGCTGTAGAATGTCGTGTTCTTTGTGATTCGCCTCGGTACGTGACCGACCCGAGATCTCAGGTAGCCGATACAGCGGAGTCCAGGTAGACGTTAAACAAAGCGAATGGACTGTAATAAATTTCAGGACAACGCACAGCGTGATTGGAATACCGGAAAGTTTTCACATATCCCGAAACTAAAAAAAAAGGTGGCGGATGTTTTCAAAAAACAAAGATTAGATATGGTGGAAAGCGTCCCGAGCGATGGTCGACAGGATTGGATTCGGTTGGCTGCTGGCACTGTCTTTGGCGAGTTCACTTACCTTCAAAGAGCTGGCCAGGAATGCAGTTCGATTAATTTTCTCTCCTCTGCGCTTGTTGGGAGCCATCGTGCGCCGAAAACGAGTTTTTTTTTCGTTCCAAGCTTTCGGTGGGAGATTGCAATTTCGACAATTCGGTGCCGGTGATTGGACGCATTTTTCAAAGCTAAACGGTCGAGCGTCACCTTGTGCCAGGGGGATTGTCACTACCACTGGGAGCGATCGATTAATCATATCTGGCAGCCTGATTTCACCTGTAGCTGGCCTGCTATGTTTTACCGCCTCCTGGGATTGCGATCGTGTGTGTCTAGAGATCTTAGCCTAGCGATAAGACCCATTGGATGAACACAAAAAAAAATGCGCTACAACAACCGCACAATCCGTCGTCGTCTTTCAGGATAATGCCGAGAAAAAAAAAAACGGGTTCTGAACGGAGCACGGAACGCTTTTTGTTACTCGCTCTTTAAAAGTCATAATAATCAGTCATGTTGTAAGATTTTTTTCATTGTTTGCTCTTACTCCTCCTACTGGTCCTCAGACGACGAGGGACGGGGCGAAATCATGTCACATTCTCCTTCTTTCTGTTCCCATCCACGCCGGTCCAGTCCGACGACCGGAGTGATCAAGGGCAAGTGAGAGCCCGGTGGAATTTAAATGTGCCATTGTGTGCATCGTTGGGCTGGTTTTATGAGGCCCGAAAAAAGAATGAGAAGTTCGTCTCGTTTTCGGGCCCAGGAACACGATCGCTGGAGAGGATCGAAGGTGGTGCAGTTTCATAAATCGCACTCTCGCCGTGTGACGGTGAGATCATTATTAACGACTTGTGAACCGTTTTGGGGTGATCTTGGGGTGATGAATGCGAAATTTGGGAGGTAGAATGTCACTACAAATCATTTCGAGATTTAACACTCTCGCGATGGCGAGGCGTTTACGAAAGGTTTAACGCTGTAATTTATTCGGGAAAACGTATTTACGATGACTACTACAACTGCAAAACAAGCGGAAATATTCAAGAACTATGTTTTTCTTTGTCAACTGTAATGGAACGGAATGGAAATTTCTTATTCTTCTTTTGATCTGCATGCTTATTTTTTAGTGCCGGCAATCTTTCCCATACTCAGTTGTTTACATTGCCAAGTTGACCAAAAAAAAAAGACTTCCACTTAGCACTTGTTCGACAAAATGCAAACACGGAATCTCGTTTCGTTCTTCAACCATACGTCGTCTTCTCCGTCGTTCAAGCGCGTACACTGATTTCCCCCCAATTTGGCCAAATGAGACGAGTCACCCCTTAGCGGCGGCGGCGGCGGCGGCGGCGGCGGTTGCTTCATACTTGAAATTTGGAACCGGATCTCTCCTCGCGAGGTTCGCTTGTATCAACACGAGGTTGCTTGCGCACCGAACTTTGATGCCGACTGAAGAGCGTTCTGTCAGATTTAGCAGCTGTCAAGTGCGACGTACCTACTTTGATCAATTGTGGTTCTGTGACTCATCGGTGCAAAACTTCAACTAATTGAAAATTGCCCACTTTGCCAGTTCAAGGTGCCAGGATGGGAATTTGATTTGATTGAGCAATCCAGCACTGGAAAACGGTTGATTGTGGTGAGGACTTGATGCAGGATGATTTGTTATCCCTCTCTTAGGTCAAAATGTTCACCGATGGTGAGAGGTCTATAGCATGGGACCTATATGTGAGACCAAGAATTTGACCAGTAGTGAAAGTATCACATATTCTGCACTTTTATTTCCCTGCCACGTCCTAGAACGTTTATACAAGGGGCAAGACAGCACCTTAATACGAGTAATTTCAGAGTCGCTTTTGGGGTACCTCGAGTAACTCACGTTGCTCAGCAAGCGAGCATTGTAACTTGATTTTTCCTGTGTTTTTTTTTTAAAGCAGCTGTCAAACAAACCGCTAGCTAGTACATGGGCATTAGTGTGTGCACAATTTTCAATGTTTTTCATTTTCTCTATTCCAATCGGATTTAGAAAATCTATATATATAAACATGGATTTCTGTCTGTCTGTCTGTCTGACCCTAATAGGCTCGGAGACTACTGAACCGATCGGCGTGAAAATTTGTATGCATGGGTTTTTGGGTCCGGGGAAGGTTCTTAAGATAGTAAGAGACCCCTTCCTCCTCTGAAAGGGGGGGGCTCCCATACACATGAAACACATATTTCTGCATAACTCGAGAACTGATCAAGCAAAGTAATCCACATTTAGCATGCGGAAGTTTTTGGGGGCAAGAAATGTTTTTATGGTAGTTTGAGACCCCTCCCCTCTCTAGAAAGGGAGGCTCCCATACAAATGAAACAGAAGTTTCTGCATATCTCAATAACTAATCAAGCAAATGGAACCAAATTTGGCATGTGGGGTTTTCTGGTGGCGAAAAATGTTTATATGTTGGTTTGAGACCCCTCCCTCCTCCTAGAAAGGGGGCTGTCATACAAATGAAACTGTAATTTCTGCATAACTCGAGAGCTAATCAAGCAGATTGAAGCGAATTTGGCATGTGGGGATTCTAAAGGCAATAAATGTTTCTACGGTGGTTCGAGATCCCACCTCTCTCTCTGGTAGGGAGGGGGGGGGGGCGGTGCTCACATATAAATGAAACACAAGTTTCTGCATACCTCGAGAACTAATCAAGTATATGGAACCAAATTTGGCAGGTAGAGGTTTTTGAAGGCAAGAAATGTTTTTAAGGTAACTAAAGACCCCTCTGCCCTCTGTAAAAGGGGGGCTCTCATACACAAACACAAATTTGTGCATAACTCGAGAACTAATCAAGCATATGGAACCAAATTTGGCATGTGGAGGTTTTTGGAGGAGAGAAATGTTTCTATGGAAGTTTGAGACCCCTCCGCCATCTGGAAGGGGGAGAGAGGGGAGTTTCCAAACAAATCCAACACAAATTTCTGCATAGCTCGAGAACTAATGAAGTAAATGGAACCACATTTGGCAGGTGGAGGTTTTTGAAGGCAAGAAATGTTTCTAAGTTGACTCGAACCCCTCCCTTCTCTGAAAGGAGGGCTCATATACAAATTTCTGAATAACTCGAGAACTTATCAAGTTAATGGAACCCAATTTGGCATGTGGAGGTTTTCGAAGGCAAGAAATGTTTCTATTGTGGTTCGAGACTCCTCTGCTCACTGAAAGAGGGGTCTCTCATACAAATAAAACACGAATTTCTGCATAACTCGATAAAAATTTAAGCAAAGGGAACCAAATTTGGCATGTGGAGGTTTTGAGAGAAATAAATGTTTCTAATGTGGTTTGAGACCCCTCCGCCTTCTGGAAGGGGAGACTCCCATAAAAATGAAACATAATTTTTAGCATAACTCGAGAGCCAATGAAGCAAATGAAACCAAAATTGACATTCGGCATGTTGAGGTTTTTGGAGGCAAGAAATGTTTCTATGGCAGTTCAATACCCCTCCCCATTTTGAAAGGGGGGGGGGGGGGGGCATACAAATAAAAAGCAAATTTCTGCATAACTCGAGAACTAATCAGGTAAATGAAACCACTTTTAGCATATTTCTAGATTTCTATATACATAAAAATGAATTTCTGTCTGTCTGTCTGTCTGTCAGACCCTTATAGACTCGGAAAGTTCTGAACCGACCAACGTGAAAATTTATATGAAGGGGTTATTGGGTCTGGGAAAGGTTCTTATGATTGTTTGAGACCCCTTCTCTCTCAGGAAGGGTTTGATAAACCACCGCCCTCTGGAAGGGAGGGCTCCCATACAAATGAAACACAAATTTCTACCAAAATTGAGAATTATCCAGGTTCCTTAAACACAAAACGTGTATTTTTCGGGTAAGAAGCATGTTTTGATAGAAGTTTGAACCCCTGCTTATTCAAGAAAAAAAAAACTCATTTCGAAAAAAAAAACCATAAACGTGGCAGTTATATTAAATTTTCCTTCATTTAGTTGCAAGCGCAGCAGCGCACGCACCGGGTTCAGCTAGTAACATATATATTCGCTCAAACTACTTATCTGTTCGTACTAGATGATATCGTATTAACAACTATTAGTGTGATCCTTTTATTTCGAGGAGTTATTTTCATGTTAAGTCATACTCTGAATAAACCCACCGGTTTAAGTTTGACCTGCTATTTGTTATTGCATCATCATTCCACCAGACGGCCAGACTATGAGCTGGTGTTGTGGAGGCAGGAAAAGAGACAAACGAGCTCAGCCCGTTTTATTCCGACCCAACCTTCAAGCTTCTTAGAATCGATGTTCAGCAGATTACTAATTCATACGAAACTGTCATTGGACTTCAGTAAAGCCATCCGTATCACGAATCACATATTAAATATGTAAATAGAACCCTCATAGTCGTGGAATAGGGCTCGCCGTTGTTCCATCTTCTATTGCCATTTTCGGAGTGTCCACTATTTTTTCCAAACAAATTGGATTTGAAACCCTGGCAACCGATAAGAAGCGAAGAAGATTAATTCAATTTTAAGCTGTATTGAGTTATTCGCGAGTTACTCGGTGCATCAAAATAACTCAGAGTAGGCTGTTACACCCCTAGTGTTTGTCAGTGCCCTACATCAGGTGTGATTCTGGCGGGATATGGCCCAATTCATTCTTAGACTTCTTATTTTCAATCAAAGGGAAACGACTAAAAGTACACTTTTCATTTTTGTGGCAACTGATCGAAAAGGGTGAATGTTTTGATGACGGTAAATATCCGACTGTTCCAAATGAAGATGTGCTTCATTTGGAACAGTCGGATATTTACCGTCACTCTTAGAAAAAATCATGTAAATTTAAGTCTACTTGGATGCACATAAAAGGAGTCTCTAGACAGAAATTTGCGTCTGTTCTTAAATTTACAGGATCATATAAAATCGAAATAATAACTTACGTGACAACACGTAAAAATAAGTTGAAGAACACAAAATGACATTTTTCAAATGTCATTAGTGTTTAGGCAAATACAAAAGCTTCTTGATGCCAGTGTTATTCTCAAGTATCTACACACTACCAAAATGTCATCTAAATTTCTGTCCCCTGAGACCGACACATGTAAGCGTCCTTTAGCACATAAGAATGAGTTCAAAGAGATGAGAAAATAAATTCAATCAAACACATCTTTCGTCAAATTGCGTATGTGTCAGTTTCATGAGACATAATTTTACACGAAATCTTTCTTTACGTTCCCAGACTTTTTACAAACATGAATTACGTCTTGTGTAAAGTTCATAATTTCTAAGTGTGTAGTTCTAGTTACCGTCAGAAAAAAAAAACAATTGCATTTTAAAAAATTAAATTTTTTTTTTAAAAAATAATGGGAGGTTATTCAAATTTAAATTTCCACACTATTACCCCCTACCATGTATCTGTCCCCTGAGACCGACACATGCAAGCGTCCTTTTGCACATAAGAATGAGTTGAAAGAGATGGGAAAATAAATCCAATCAAACCCATTTTTCATAGAATTGCGTATGTGTTGGTTTCATGAGACACAATTTACACGAAGTCTTTGTTTACGTTCCCGAACTTTTTGCAAACATGAATTACGTCTCGTGTAAAATTCATAATTTCTAAGTGTGCATTTGATTTCCGAGCAATTAAATTCAATCAGTTATGCAAATTATGCAACATGCAGCAATCGTTTTGTAATCTGTTAGGAAAGACAGTGAATTTGTTCTTGCATCTAATCGTAGCGCGTGGAACTGACTGCGTTAACACCAAAGACGGTCAAGTAAATTTAAGGCTCTCAAATCCCAGGGTTCAGTCTATAGTGGCTATTTTTAACGTTTTAAGGACGTAGATTTGAGGTTATCAATCAAATTCTAGAAACTATTGTAAATTTGTCATTCGGAACGTAACTTTGAGTGTGTCAGTGTTCAGTATTTTGGGTTTCAAGTTGAGGTTTAACAAAACATAAAAAAGAACATAAAATTGAGTTATGTTCATCTTTGCGCATCAAAGTACACACTTAGAAAGTTTTAATTTTACACGCGACGTAATTAATCTTTGTAAAAAGTCGGGGAACGTAAAAAAAGATTTCGTGTAAAATTATGTCTCCCGGAACTGACAAATACGCAAATCGACGAAAGATGTGTTTGATTGAATTTATTTTCTCATCTCTTTGAACTCATTCTTATGTGCTAAAGGACGCTTGCATGTGTCGGTCTCAGGAGACAGAAATTTACATGACATTTTGGTAGTGTGTATTTACGTGTAACAAGGATTACATCACTCGTAATATTCATTATTTTTAAGACTGTAGTCATAGAAAAGCGGTACTTAAGATTGACGACGACAACATGTATATTTGAATTAGGACGTGGAGGGCCTGCTTAGAAAACACAATTTAAGGCAGTAGAATATACTACCTTGATCAAAAAGTTCCCGGAAGTAATTCAGGAAATTAAAAATACACGATTATACAGCAACATCGTTATTGTCCCCTTCAAAGTACTCCCCAGCGACTGCAACGTACTTATGCCAGCGCTTGATCCAATCCTAGAAACATTTTTTATATTCAGTTTGCTGTATGGCCATCAGAGCCATCTTCGATTTTTCCATGATCTCATCTCGGGTGCTGAAACGCGTTCCACGGAGCGCTTTCTTGAGATGAATGTCGGGAATGTTGGATCAGATTCGGCTTTGGAAATTGCGTTTTCACGGAATTTATGCTTTAGTATTCATCGTGGTTATCATAAGGCCCGTCCACGTTAAATTTCGGACACTTTTCTTTCAGTGTAGATTCTGAATTATTTCACGGTTCGCTGAAATGTTTCACTTATATCACAGCTAAAACTCTCCACTTTATTTCGTGGTACAACATGTTTACATTCTTGTTACATTCAGTAAAATGGCGTCGAATAAAGTGGAACTGCGCAAACGCATTTTGTACGAACGGCAGCAAAATCCGAATTCAGCGGTACGCGATCTTGCCAAGAAACTAAAACTACCGAAAAGTACCGTGTTTTGTGTTTGCTAATCATTTGACCAGCACTTGACTGTGGATCGGAAGGTTGAAAGTGAAACACAAATGTCTCGACAAACGGACAAGAAGGTGGTAGCCATTATTGAGAAAAATCCCAATCTTTCTGTGCGAAATGTGGCTCGCAAAGTTGGGAGGTCAAAATCATACGTAAAAAACTGAAGTAGAGGTAAGAGCTGAAGGCATACAAAATGACAAAGGTTCTGCAGAGAACTTCAGAGAAATTCCTTAGAGAACTTCATGAAAGTTTTTGAGAGAACTTCAGGGAAATTCTGCATAGAACTTGAGTGAAGTTTTGCAGAGAACTTCAGGGAAATTCTTCAGAGAACTTTAGGGAAGTTCTTCAGAGAACTTTAGGGAAGTTCTTCAGAGGACTTCAGGGAGGTTCTTCAGAGAACTTCGGGTTAGGGTATAATTTGATATTAATATACGAGGAATAAATCAAACATTTACCAGTTTAATGTTAAAATTTGTGTATTTCGTGTTTCACTGCAGCACCTATTTGCTCTTCATAGAGTCGACAAAATAATGTCATTTTGCTCACGCTTATATGAAATATATGCAAAATTAACATCTATTTCCTTGAAGACCCATGCGAAAAGCGAGCATTTTAAAATCTCTGAAGAACTTCCATGAAGTTCTCTGAAAAAAAATTCCTGAAGTTCTCTGCAGAACTTCCCTGAAGTTTTCGGAAAAACTTTCCTGAAGTTCTCTGAAGAACTTCCATGAAGTTCTCTGAAAAAACAGCAGAACTTCTTTGAAGTTTTTGGAAAAACTTTCCTGAAGTTCTCTGAAAAACTTCCACGAAATTCTCTGAAGAACTTCCCTGGAGTTCTCTGCAGAACTTCCCTGAAGTTCTCTGAAAGACTACCCTGAAGTTTCGCAGAGTTTCGCTGAAATTCGCTGAAGAATTTGCCTGAAGTTCTCTGAAGAACTTCCCTGAAGTTCTCTGCAAAACTTCCATGAAGTGCACTGAAGAACTTCCCTAAAGTTCTCTGAAGAACTTCCATGAAGTTCTCTGAAAAAAAAATTCCTGAAGTTCTCTGCAGAACTTCCCTGAAGTTTTCGGAAAAACTTTCCTGAAGTTCTCTGAAGAACTTCCACGAAATTCTCTGAAAAACGTCCCTGGAGTTCTCTGCAGAACTTCCCTGAAGTTCTCTGAAAGACTACCCTGAACTTCTCTGCTGAGTTTCGCTGAAGTTCGCTGAAGAATTTCCCTGAAGTTCTCTGAAGAATTTCTCTGAAAAATTTCCATGAGGTTCTCTGCAGAACTTCCCTGTAGTTCTCTGAAAAACTATCATGAGGTTCTCTGAAGAACTTCCCTGAAGTTCTCTGCAAAACTTCCCTGAAGTTCTCTGCAGAATTTGACTTAAGTTCTCTGCAGAGCTTCCCTGAAGTTCTCTGCAGAACTTCCATGAAGTTCTCTGATGAACTTCCCTGAAGTTCTCTGAAGAACTTGTCTGATGTTCTCTGCAGAGCTTCCCTGAAGTTATCTGCAGAACTACCGTAAAGTTCACTGAAGAACTTCCCGGAAGTTCTCTGAAGAAGTTCCCTGATGTTCTCTAAAGAACTTCCCTGAAGTTCTCTGAGGGACTTACCCGAAGTTTTATGAAGAACTTCACTGAAGTTCTTTGTAAACGTCCCTGAAGTTCTCTAAAGATTTTTCCAGAAGTTCTCTGTGAAACTTCCCTGAAGTTCTGAGGAATTTCTATGAAGTGCTCTGCAGAACGTTCATGAAGTTCACTGAAGAACTTTCCTAATGTTCTCTGAAAGACAACCCTAAAGTTCTCTGCAGAATTTCTCCGAAGTTCTCGGAAGAATTTCCCTAAAGTTCTCTGAAAAAACTCTCCTGGCGTCCCTGTAGAATTCTGAAGTTCTCTGTAGAAGTTCCATGAAGTTCTCTGAAGGACTTACCCGTAGTTTTGTGAAGAACATCTCTGAAGGACTAACCCAAAGTTTGTCAGAAGAACGTACCAAAAATACCCACATCGGGGTAATCAGCCTCTTATGTGCACTAGCGATAAACATTCATTACATAGTTCACAGGAAGACCAGTGCCACGCAGTGAAATAATTCTGAACTATGAAGTCGACCGTCTGGAAGACCATGATTACTCGAATGATTTTCCTGAAAACAATAAATTCATACATGATCTAGATTTCATATCAAGATATGAAAGTTCACATGAACACTAGCTCCACGTAGCGAACGAAATCTGATCTAATGTGTACACCATTCAAAAAGCTCTGACCCCTCGAAAATCTTCTTTGACGATGCCATCTTGCTATGCTTCAATAATCGCGAGATCCAGATTATACAGTAAGTTTACATGCACACTAGCGCCACATAGTGAGATAATTCTGAACTGTTGAGTCGAGCATCTGGAAGCTCATAATTTTATAATTATCTATCCTGAAAACAGTAAATTTATAAAAGATCTATATCTCAAAATACAGGTAATACACAAAGTTCATATGTACACTAGTGCCCCGTAGCGGATGAGTTCTGAACTAATGTTAACACCACCCTGAAGGCCTCAATCAACCAAACATCTTTGTCCAAGACGCCAACTAGCTATATGTCAAGGATCTCGAGATTTACGTTCTAAAGTAAGTTTTCATGCACACTAGCGCCGTGTAGGGAGATCATTCTGAGCTTTTACCATCCTGAAGACCTTGATCTACTGAACAACTTTGCCCAAGAAAGTAACTTCCTATATACGAAGGATCACGAGATATTTTCTGATGAAACAACAAAGTTCAATGCCCATATATCATTTGGGACCACCATCAAGGGAATCCGCGCATGTCGGGGGGTTTACTGCCCTAGCAAAGGAAAATAACAAGCTGGTATCATATAAGTAATAAGTTCTGTTATCCCAGATATCGTTTTGATTTCCGCTGTTATCACATAACAAATTTAGTTATCACCATTGGCTAGTTTTGTTATCACATGTTATCATTTTGAACATACAATTTTTGACAAACGTAAAACTTATTCAATGAAAAACTATAAATATTACCAGCAAGACAAGAAATTTTGCATTTCGTTGAACAAAATTTTTTTTTTTTGATTTCGAATTGATAACATAATTTGAAACTATTTTAATAAATTTGCTTAAAATACAGGATTTGTTATTAAGATGTTCTCACTAATAATAGAATAAGCTATAATTATGATATTCAACGAGTATTTTTTTTGTTATTAATTCTTTTATTTTGGCTGTTTATTCAGGATTAGTAATTTCCATTTAATTCCAACTACCTTTATTGTTTTTCTTGACAGATACGCGTGTTTCGTCTACACTGTGCGGACTTCTTCAGTGTCGTGTACTAATACTCGACTGATTAGTACACGACACTGAAGAAGTCTGCACATTGTAGACGAAATACGCGTATCTGTCAAGATAAGCAATAAAGGTAGTTGGAATTAAATGGAAATTACTAATCATTCTTCTTATTTTCTAGTTACAGGTATTCCACTAAACAGCTCAGACTCTCTATAATTGTTTATTCAGCCTCAATGATAACATATTCAGTTATCAATGATAAACAGGTATTAGAATTTGTTATCAATTTGGTATAAACCTTTGCTCGGGTGTACTATGCTTTTTTTTGCTAAAATATGCTGCCTTTCAACCGTCATAACTTTTTCTGGTAAAGTCGGATCGACACACTTTCTTCTGCAAAGTTGTTTGTTGAAGTCTAAGAAATTTAAAAAAACGCCTGTGGAGCATTAACATTTAAGCTGAGACAGTTATTTGATTAGTTCTCAAAATACATCAAAATTTCAATTCTTAATGTCAATTTGTGAAGAAAAATGCAAATCGCATGAGGTCAAAATACGATATTCGGTGGTTTTGGGACCCAAGCTAACGGAAACTGGCATGGAGCTATGGGTCTAAAAATCGCTGTCGACCAGTGTAATGGACGACGAAACAAACGTACTCGTAGACTTTAAACAGCTTCCGGGTCTGGCTTTTTATACCGCAATGCAAAGAAATGGCCGTAGCCGAGTATTTCCAGACAAAGAAGGTGACCGAATTCCCGAAGAAGTATTTGATTTTTCATGTCATATGAAGTTGTGGTCAAAAATCTAAAAGTTTCGTCTCTACCGGCACTATAAATAAGGATGTGTACGAGAAAGAAAGAGGTAACTGGGTTCGATTGCCAGTTTGGTTTAGGAATTTTTCGTTAAGGAAAATTTCTCGACTCCCCATCGAGTCACAGAGCTTCTGGTATTTCAACCCTATCAACGTTATCACCACGGCCACGCCGGACCGGTGATTTCGATTCGATAGTGAATTGGCTCTTATGGCCACTAGTCGTTCAGGGCCAAAACGCTCGTCACTTGCGTAAGCGCATCGCTCCGGCCTGCAATCCGCGAACCGTATCTCGTTTAAGATTCAGCCATAAAATCCGACCCCGTCTCGCGTTTCATGCCGGAACCTGCACGTCTTGGTGCAGCTCAAGACGGGCGGTATCAACCAAATTTGAATCTTGATTATCAAATTCCATTCTCGGAAAGTCACACGAAGCGAACGGGACAAACAAATCACACAAACACACCACATTGGACTGTGGAGGAGCAACGGAATGATCACACCAGAAACAACCACCGTGAGGCTTGCGATCGTCTCGTCGCGGCGTGGATCATGATGTGTGATGCAGTGGTTTTTTTTTTTTCTGATTTTTTGAAGAACCACACACTTAAGCCGAAGCCGGCGCGCGATATCCTTTTCGCATAAATTAAAATTTTATTGCTTTCGCTTTACGCCAGCTTAGCGCTACAGCAGAGGCGGGGGGCTCATTTTTCCCAATGTTTATACCACCGCCGAAACGTGTGCGTTGAAAAGTGATGTAAACCGAAAAGTTATAGGTTTGCTTCCTGATCCCCTCCCTACGACCGGGAGGGTTCGTAGGAGACATAACAAAACGGAAACCTGACGCGTCGCCGCAGTCGTCGTCGAAGTTTGGGCCACGGCTTCCCTGTTTTTTTTTTTTTTGTTCTGTTTTGGGTGACTCATAGAATCGCCCGATTATGTATGCTCGGTACGCGATCAAGTTACGATCGGGGTGGCAACACTAACGGGGCGAAATGCAAGTGGAGTCTAGTTGATGGCTGATCGGAATAGGTAATTTCGGGTCGTAAACGAAAGCTTGCCGAAGTTGGGAATAGTTCATTGATGAAAATCGGTGCATTTCTGAGCAGGCTACGCTCAGGTGACGGTTGGGAAATGTGTTCATTATAAAATTAGAAAACTCAATCCATCATCTTGACCGTCTCTGAAACAGTGACTGGCTCAGTTTTTTTTAAAAGAGAAGAAAACTAGACGACAGCCGAAAAAAAAACCTGACTGAATCAAGTCGCAGCTTTCGGAGCTGCTCTCAACGGTGGCCCCCACGCCTCCATTCATTAGCGCAAAGTGAGTGATGTGTACGTGAAAACGGCTTAATTGTGTTTATTTTACTTTATATTTTTACACCAAACATACTGTGGCTTGAGACATGGGAGCTCTACACATTCTTACTCAGACGAATAGGGCGATCGAAGACGGTGAGTCGTGGGAAAATAAAAATACGTTTGTACCGTTCGGTGGAGGTAACTTGCTGTAATTAAGTGCACAATAAACATTGACAGCTGAATAACAGTTTTTTTTATATATATATGCATTCAGTCCGCTATACAAAATTTGAAAATTTGCCGTCAACAGTTTAGTAAGCATTCTCCAATTTAATTAGGAGCTATTCAATCATCAGATCTGCAATTAGTATACTCGTACATTCTCGTCGTTTCGTCTCCTTGCGGTTCTACTTACCTGTGACCGAACATAAGATACTCATTTACGGCTCAATCGTCATGCAATATTTCCTCGTTCCAATTGGCTAGCTGAACAGGAACAGGAGTCTATAAACAAGGACATCAGGTGTTACAAAACGGACCATTCTCGAAAAATCTCCCTAGTAGCAACAAGCTGTTACCACTTCCAACCATAGCAAAACTGCATTTAACGCCAGATGACGAAAATGCTGGCAGTGGCAGTGAGCTCTCCTCCCTATTAGATTTGATCAAGTGATCAAGTTAATCAACCTCTGATTGCCCTCACATGTCACTGTTTGAAGGGCCAAAAACGGATTCGCTGGACAAATGGAAAAGTCACCTAAACATATCCATGGGGTTGAAAAGAATCTCCTTCCAATAAAATGATCAAACAATTCATCAAGAAGCAAGCCGTCTAATAGGAGGATGCCCCAATTAGCGGGGAAAAGAACCCCCCTCTATTTCTTCTTCAGCATTAGTGTTCTAAAGGCACTTCCATAGTTGATAATTGGGAGCTTTCGATGCCAAGTATCATTTCTGCATTAGTATGATTGTGTACAATCATACGCTATGCCCAGGGAGTCGAGAAATTTTCCATAACGAAAAATTCCCAGACCAGACCAGGAATCCAACCCAGCCACCTCCAGCATGGCGTTGCTTTGTAGCTGCGCCTTTACCGACTGAGCTAAGGGAGGACCAATCCCTTGTATTTACGAAACGTTAATAATAGGGGGTTGGCATTCCCATTCTCCCCATACAAATCGTTTCAATCGGGTGCCCTGATGGTCCCTCGCAATCACTAGCCTTTTTTGTTAATTGCCAACGGGCAAATGTATTATGGGATGGGCACACAACACACAGCAAGAAAGGGAGTGAAGCACGCAAGGAAGGAAAACAACTCTATCAATTCTTCAAAGAAATAACAACTCTTACGATGTTGTTGGTATTTCAGCTTTATTTCACAAAAATGTGACACTTTTATCTGCTTTTACCAGCTGCTTATTCGTGTTCACTAGTTGATATTCAATTTCAACGTGATGCCCATCAGTATATCCGTCGCATATATTTGTATCTGCCAAATCCAACGTTCAAAAACGTTCGAAAAGTAGCCCTCGCGGCTGCTAACGTTGTTGGCTTGCATGCGTGCAGATAGACGCTCCCTCGGTCTTGCTCCCTCGATCCCTCCTGTGTTGGCCCCATTGCCCACTTTTTAGTTTGTTCGTTAAACTTGGATACTGCGATATACGAATATTGAAGAGACTTAGAACTGTTCTCTTTGAGAGTTGAAACAAATCTGTTCATTAATTGTCGTTCGATAATTTAACATTTATTCCTACTGGCGGTAGCTGCCCAACAAACATCGGTGTTGAATTAGAGCTTGTTCAAACAAATTTGGAGAAGCTATTCAGCTATTCTAGAAGAAACAGCTGAATAGCTTCTCCAAATTTGCTTGAACAAACTCTAATTCAACACCGATGTTTGTTGGGTGGATGTCATTTGTTCGTATTTGTGTAAGCGATCGATGGCAATCGCTATCGAACAGAAAGAGAAGGAATATCCATAAAGAGAGAGAACATGGAGAAGGCGGGTTCAAGGCCAAAGGCGTTTGGTGATAGCTTTACCACTGAGCCTTGGGAAAATGCAATATGAGTATGACACATTATTGTTGCGTCAGAATTAACGAAACGGTTGGTGGTCATCGTTCTGCTTATGCGTGCATTGCATTTGTCGCTTAAGCAGATCGATGCTATGGGAACGTATTGACTGTCGCGGTATGGTCATCGGTCTCTCCATCGGTCTCTCTCTCTCTTTCTCACACTCTCTTCAAACGCGCACTCTCTCTCTCTCTCTCTCTCTCTCTTTCTCTCTCTTCCCTTCGGTCTCTCCCTCTCTTCCCTTCGGTCTCTCTCTCTCTTCCCTTCGGTCTCTCCCTCTCTTCCCTTCGGTCTCTCTCTCTCTTCCCTTCGGTCTCTCTCTCTCTCTTCAAACGCGCACTCTCTCTTCGACCGAACGCGCACTCTCTCTTTAAGAGGGGATTTTTTTTCTCACGCGCACTCTCTCTTCTAACGCGCACTCTCTCTTCTAACTCGCTCTCTAACGTACTCTCTCTCTTCAGTCTCTCGTTCGGTCTCTTTCTTCAGTCTCTCCCTCGGTCTTTGTCTCGATCTTCTCTTAGGTCTTTCCCTCGGTCTCTCTCTCCCTCTCTTCAAACGCTCTCTCTCTCTCTCTCTCTCTCTCTCTCTCTCTCTCTCTCTCTCTCTCTCTCTCTCTCTCTCTCTCTCTCTCTCTCTCTCTCTCTCTCTCTCTCTCTTCTCTCTCTCTCTCTCTCTCTCTCTCTCTCTCTCTCTCTCTCTCTTTCCTTCGGTCTCTCTCTCTTCAAACGCGCACTCTCTCTTCGACCGAACGCGCACTCTCTCTTTAACAGGGGATTTTTTTTCTCACGCGCACTCTCTCTTCTAACGCGCTCTCTAACGTACTCTCTCTCTCTCTCAAACGCGCTCTCTTTCTGCAGTCTCTCGCTCGGTCTCCCCCCCCCCCCCTCTCTCTCTCTCTCTCTCTCTCTCTCTCTCTCTCTCTCAAACGTGCACTCTCTATATTTCTATTCAAACGCACGCGCACTCTCTCTTTAAGAGGGGATTTTTTTCCTTACGCTCACTCTCTCTTCAAACACGCTCTCTTACGTACTCTCTCTTTTCAAACGCACTATCTTTCTTCAGACGCGCTCTCCCTCCTTACAGACCAGCTTCTCTCTCTTCAAACGCTCTCTCTCTCTCTCTCTCTCTCTCTCTCTCTCTCTCTCTCTCTCTCTCTCTCTCTCTCTCTCTCTCTCTCTCTCTCTCTCTCTCTCTCTCTCTCTCTCTCTCTCTCTCTCTCTCTCTCTCTCTCTCTCTCTCTCTCTCTCTCTCTCTCTCTCTCTCTCTCTCTCTCTCTCTCTCTCTCTCTCTCTCTCTCTCTCTCTCTCTCTCTCTCTCTCTCTCTCTCTCTCTCTCTCTCTCTCTCTCTCTCTCTCTCTCTCTCTCTCTCCAAACGTGTCAAACGCGCTAGTTCTCGAGTTATGCAGAAATTTGTGTTTCATTTGTATGGGAGCCCTCCTTCCCAGAGAGAGGAGAGGTCTCAAATTATCAAACAAACATACAATCCTTTCCGGGGAAGCTGACCCGGCTTATCAAGGCTACGATGGGTGTAACCCAGCGCTGTGTGAGGATATCGGGTGGATTATCGGGTTCACTCGAATCCCGCAAGGGGCTTCGTCAAGGTGGTGGTCTCTCTTGCCTTCTGTTCAACATTGCTCTTGCAGGTGTTATGCGACGAGCCGCGTTTAACATGCGAGGCACGATTTTCAACAGATCCGGTCAATTTATCTGCTTTGCCGATGACGTGGATATTGTCGGCAGAACATTTGAAGCGGTGGCAGAGCAGTACACCACACTACAGCGCGAAGCAGAGAAGATTGGGTTGAAGATAAATACGTCCAAAACGAAGTACATGCTGGCAGGCGGAACCATGCACCACAGGACCCGACTGGGGAGCAGGGTAACGATCGACGGCGATGAGTTCGAGGTAGTCGATGAATTTGTCTATCTCGGCTCACTGGTTACTGCGGGCAACGATAACAGCCGTGAGATCCGGAGGCGGATTATCAGTGGAAGTTGTGCCTACTATGGGCTCCACAAGCAACTACGGTCAAACAGACTTAGCTCCCGTACGAAGTGGATCCTCTACGGGCATGAGACGTGGACAATGCTTGAAGTGGACCTGCGAGCACTCAGAGTTTTTGAGCGACGGGTGTTAAGAACCATCTTTGGTGGAGTACAGGCGGACGGACTATGGATGAACCATGAATCGCGCAACTCGCCGGCGAACCCAGTATTCATAAGGTGGCAAAAGCTGGAAGGATACGCTGGGCAGGACATGTTGCGAGAATGCCGGGCAACTATCCAGCAAAAATGATGTTCGACGGGAATCCGGTTGGTACAAGACGACGTGGGGCGCAACGAGCAAGATGGTCAGACTAGGTGGAGCAAGACCTAGGGGGTACAAGGTGCCCAAGGGATTGAAGAGGAGCAGCCACGAATCGGGCATTATGGAGGGATATTGTGTATCAGGCTATGTTATAGTATTGTGACGTTATGCCATGTTAATGAATAAAATAAAAATAACACTCCGTGTCATAACTATAGAACCAGTCATTTTATTGAGGTTTTTTAGTAATAAAAGAGAATACATATTTGAAATTAAGTGCAATGGATTGGATATGGTCTTTATCTATGTTTATAAGAATATTTTTATATCATAACTATAGAACCAGACGTAAAATTAATTTTCTCCAAAAAGTTTACATCGATTTTGCATTGATTGCAGCTTGTTAGTAATGTGTAGGACCTCCTTTGTTATCAGTTCAAACAACCTATTTGGCATACTTTCAACCTGGCGGAGACATGTAGATACTTGTATCTCGTTCCACGCTGATGAGATTGCTCCTTTAAGCTCTTGAACATTCCCGTACTGCTTGTTGTCTGCATACACCGTACGTACCATCAGCCCCACAAGATCTCTCTTTTCAAACGCGCTCTCCTCTCTCTCTCTTCAAATGCGCTCTCTTTCTCTCTCTCTCTCTCTCTCTCTCTCTCTTTCTTCAAACCCGCTCTCTCTCTTCAAACGCACTCTCGCTGCTGGGAGCGTTTGTTGCGGCCCTTACTTGCTGACCGCTCGCCGATACACTCGGCAACTCGCACAACAACGTCCTTTCCTAGTTGAACAGCGATGATTCTAGACCCAGCTTCTTGCGCAGATTGGTTGTTTTCCGTCAGTCTCAATTTCGATGTATCGAATCTGTTTCTACGTCCACATTGCTCTCGACTGTTGTGTCGAGAGATACTCTCGAGACGACCTTTTAAACCCCCCCCCCCCCACCAACCCCCCCCGCCCCCCCCCCCAAACACCCCGTTCGCCCCCCCCCAACCACCCCGGGCACCTTCCCCCCAATAACCGCCCCCACTCCTTCACATCTTAGGCCTACGCTTGCCTTCCTTCACTGAAACTGGTCCAGCATAATCAAAGCCGGTTAGCTCAAACGGTGAGGCGATGTTCACTCGGTGTTCAGGAAGATCTCCCGTAACGGGTTGAATCATCCTTGGCTTTGCGCGGAAACATTTTAGGCAGCTATGGATCACCTTGCGGATGGTAGAACAAGCGTTGACAAGCCAGAATGTTTCACGGATGGCTGCCAACACTCCGGATTGTCCTTCGTGGAGTCGTTCTTCGTGGACTTTCCTTATCAGCAATTCCGATGCACGGTGCTTTTGAGGAAGCAGTATTTGATGCTTAGCATCGAATGTCAAATTTGAGTTTTGGAGACGTCCGCCGACTCCGTTCTCATCTAGGAATGGTTGCAACGGTGCCAATCGTTTAGGAATTCCGCCGCGTTGCACGCACTGGGTCTCCTCATGCAACTCACCTTGCTGGAGAACACGCATGATGTAGTCCATTGCCTTACGCATGTCTTGTACGGCCAGTCGTCCACATGAATCTCGTCTATCCCTTAGGGTTCGAACACGACGAACGAGGCGCACTATGTGAGCATAAACACGTTGCAACTTGTAGAATGAATCAAACCTTTCGAAGTTCGATTCAGGTTTCCTCACGATCGGATTTGAGATGATCACATCCTTCAGTTCGGGAATAAGGTCGTCGGGCATCTCTTCCGCCAGCTCCATCTCGTAGTCGACCTCACAAAGGAACGCTGGACCATTCCACAGCAGTTGACATTTGCTCAATGGAACAGGCTTCCTTCCTCGGGATAACTCCAATGATACCGTTCTGTCAGTCGGTTGATTTCAGCCACACGGTTGCGTACGAAAACTTGCAGTCGATCTAAGGGTTTCTTCATCCAAGCCAAAATTATTTGACTATTGGACCACAATTTGATTTCTTGGATATCCAACTTCAACGTCGTAATCACCCTATCCACAAGCTTGGAAAGCAGTAAAGTGGCACACAGCTCCAGTCTAGGAATGGTCATCTCACGTGGAGGTGCTACCATGAACTTGCTGCACATAAGATGAGAACTGCTGACCTGTCCTTAAGAATGCAGCGAAGGCAAGCACATGCCCCATATGCATACTTGGAGGCATTAGCGAAACCATGAATCTTGGAACGCATCTTGGAATCTCAAAATTGTTTGAATGACTCAACGATGTATGGAAATCAGTCTGGAGTAGATCACCCTATCCAAGGTTGGTAACCCATAGGCACTGCATGATCATCTTCGCTTCGACGATCACCGGTGAGACAAGTCCCAATGGATCAAACAACTTCCGCTATTTGGGACAGGACACTCCGTTTCATCACCTTGCCTTGGCCATCGGGTCCCACAGAAGTCCCAAAGCATTAATCACTTCATTTACGCTGGAATCATGGATCAGTACTTTGGTCTCTCGATTCGATTTGTTTGATCTTAGCGTTCTTCGGAGTCCAAAGTAGGCACGATTGCCAGCCATGATGCGCCTTTGTATCTCACTGTCTGTCTGTCTGTATGTCTGACCCTTATAGACTCAGAAACTACTAAACAGATCGGCGTGAAAATTTTTATGCAGGGGTTTTTGGAACCGGAGAAAGTTCTTATGATGGTTCAAGACCCCTCCCCACTCTGGAAAGGGGGGCTCCCATACATATGAAATACAAATTTCTGCATAACTCGAGAACTAATCAACCAAATAGAACCAAATTTGGCATTTGGGGATTTTTAAAGCCAAGAAATGTTTCAATGGTAGTTTGAGACCCCTCCGCTTTCTAACAGGGGGCACTCTCATACAAATGAAACACAAATTTCGGCAAAACTTGAGAATTAATCAAGCAAATGGAACCAAATTTGGCAGGTGGGGGTTTTTGATGTCAAGAAATGTTTTTAAGGTGACTCAAGACCCCTCCTCCCTCTGAAGGGGGGAGGTCCGATACAAATGAAACACAAATTTCGGCAAAACTTAAGAACTAATCAAGCAAATGGAACCAAATTTGGCATGTGGGGGTTTTTGGAGGCAAGAAATGTTTCTATGGCAGTTCAAGACTTCTCTCTCTCTTGCAGGGGGAGGGGCTTTCATACAAATGAAACACAAATTTCGGCAAAACTCGAGAACTAATTAAGAAAATGGAACCAAATTTGGTAAGTGGAGGTTTTTTGGAGGCAGGATTTCTATATATCTTAGGTGCGCAACTAAGTTCCCGCTGTTTAGCAATAGATGGCGCCAGTAGTAAGTGCTGGTCGAATGTTGTACATCTCAAGCGTCATAAACCAAGCTCAGACATATGGTTAACAAACCGCATTGCCAAATCAGTGATTTTGGTTTAGTGTTATATATTTTGGTTGTTTGAAGATGTCTGATTTCGTGCCAAATAATCGTCATTTGCGGGAAGTGTTGATTTTCTTCTTTCATTCGAAGAAAACGACGGCTGAAGCACATCGAGAGCTCCAAAAAGTTTACGGTGATGCTGCTCTCAGTGAAACAACGTGTCGTGATTGGTTTCGTCGCTTCAAAAATGGTGATTTCAGTGTTGATGATCGTCCGCGTGAAGGAAGGCCAAAAAACTTCGAAGACTCTGAATTGGAGGCATTGCTCGATGAGGATCCGTGTCAAACGCAAGAAGAGCTTGGTTCAGGATTAGGAGTTTCCCGCCAAGCCGTTTCTAAGCGATTGCATGCGTTGGGAATGATTCAAAAGCAAGGAACTTGGGTTCCTTACGATTTGAAGCCAAGAGATGTTGAGCGTCGTTTTTTCTGTCTGTGAACAACTGCTCCAGCGGCAAAAAAGGAAGAGTTTTCTACATCGCATTGTGACGAGTGACGAAAAATGGATTCATTACAGTAACCCAAAACGGAAACATTCATGGGGACTGCCCGGGCATGCTTCAACATCGTCGCCTAGGCCGAATATTCACGCTGCGAAGGTTATGCTGTGTATTTGGTGGGACCAAGTTGGTGTTATTTATTATGAACTGTTGAACCCAAACGAAACCATTACCGGGGAACGGTATCGAACTCAATTGATGCGATTGAGCCGAGCACTGCACGAAAAACGGCCACAATACGAGCACAGACACGAAAAAGTGATTCTTCAGCATGACAACGCTCGACCTCACGTTGCGAAACCCGTGAAAACCTACTTGGAAACGCTCAAATGGGAAGTCCTACCCCACCCGCCATATTCTCCTGATATCCCAAGTAACATTGCCAAAACCATCCAGCTTTATTAAGTTTTATTAAAGTTTTATGAAAGCCACTAGAAATCAATTCGGCTTTATTATGGCAGCAAGAGATGCCAATAGGTTTCAAATTTTAGTCAGGTTTATAAGAACCTACACAGCTTCTTTACAACGATCTTAAACCCTTGACTTCTAAAATTCCTTTTACTCCTATCAAAGGTTTTATTTTGACTTTATTAACTCATAAAATGCTGTTTTGAAATGCCGTTTTAGGACTCATTCATATTATCTTATTATGGTCAGTTGAAAAAGCATTTTAAAACCATTTTGCCTCCAGTAAATGCATTAAACGGCTAACTGGCATTGAGGAAAGCTACCAAGCGGCCAGATAGTTTTATAGTAGCCATTGCTAAGATAAATTGGCTTTTTTGGCAAAACTGTGATTTCTTGCAATCGCCATATTGAAATATATGAAATAATTGAATTGTGAAAAAATAAATACACCAAATTTTAAATGTAATACAATTGAACTATAGATCTGAGACAAACTTCGGTATTCGTTTAGATAACCTTATTTAATTCTATCAATTTTCATGAGTTTCATGATTAATTTACCGAATATATTTCTTTCAATTTTGTTTTTGTTGTTGTAAACTCGCATAATTTCCAAGGCGCATTAATTTTCAGCTCTTATCGTGCCAATATTCACCATAAAATTTAATGCGCATATGATTTGGAGCATGAAACGCTATAAAAAAAACTCAATTTCTTTTGTATATTTGGCTATCAATCATAATTTCCCGCAACAGTAGAACTTTTTCCTTAGCCATTATTTACTGTTGAATGAATCAGAAGAGCAACAAAGCAAAACAACAAAAACCAACCACGATATCGCCGTGAAGTTTGACAGCTGTGGCCATTCAGCCCTATGCTGGTTTTGATGGCGGCCAATAGGTTTTATGATGGTTCTCAAGTGGTCATAACAGCTTTCACTAGAACATTTTCAAAATCTTTATGGTCTTAGAAAGGTTTTATTAATTTGTTTTCACAACCGTCTATAGAGTGGGCCACTTTGTACACATTTCGGCTTTAAAGATGCATAGAGGAGGTGTTGGTGGATAAAACAGTTTGGAATGTAGTGTCATCAACAAAGCCGGGAGGAGTGCTATACGGCTGGAATAGAACTGAAATTGTTACTTGGGATTGCACCGTCCGATTATTACTTGTTCCGTTCGATGGCACATGGTTTCACTGGTCAGCAATTCCACTCATATGATGACATCTCAAAATGGCTTGATTCTTGGATAGCATCAAAAGACGAACAGTTCTATCGAAATGGTATTCACGTTCTACCAGAAAGATGAGAAAAAGTCGTAGCTAGTGATGGGCAATACTTTGAATAATTCGTTTGTAACCTTTGTTTTCAAAATAAAGTTCCTTTTTCACCAAAAAAACAGCGAGAACTTAGTTGCGCACCTAATATAAAACTGAATTTCTGTCTTTCTGTCTGTCTTTGCTTCTCCTTTAAAAGTTCCGATAATTTTCAGAACGTTGTTTCTATTCCATGTAAACTATTTGAAAATTCAACCAAGTTTCCAGAAACGTTGAGAATGTTTCGGCAATTCAATGGACTTCTCTAAAGTTCCACTACTTCTCTTCTTAAAAGAGAGCAGACGTCGTAATTATCTTGAAACTTCCAATAAGTTTACTCAACTTTCGAGAAGCTTAATCAACTTCTGTCAAGTTCATTATATCCCCACCCATTCTTCATGGATATTCATAAGTTCGTAGTAATTCAGAAAAAAAGTTTTAAAGAGTTCTTTCAGTTTCAAGAAGCTTATATATGTTCTGACAAATTCATGTAACTGCTAAGAAGTGCATAGGATTGTCTTAAAGCTGTAGAATATGCAATTGAATAGTATAATATTTAAAAAGGTTTCCTGGAAAAATTAAAGTTTCTTCGAACTTTTCGTCCAAATACGATACGAATTGAATCTATCTTCATGATATCATCGGTTTCCCCCAGAAAGCTTATCAAAACTGCCATAGTAAAATGTATCCGCTCCCCCAAAAGATAAGCTTGAATATCCTGATCCTCAGTAAACTTGCCGAAAGTTTCTCTATACAGCAACTGTTCGCTAACTGGGCTGCTTTTCAACTGGGCTACTTTTTAACTGGACGCTCGCTAACTGGGCTATAGCCCAGTTAAAAAGCAAAGAAACTTAAAAAATCAGCATTTGATATTTGGTTGTCAACCACGGTTTGGACCACCGTTGAAGATGCCCTAACTGCCCAAAAAAATGTAAAACTGAAAAACTCTGAGTTGCTCAAGTCCTGCCATCTTAGCCTCAAGAATTCAAAGTAAAAAAAAATGAAATTCATGTGTAGAAAACAATGAAAAATTTCATTTAGCTAGTCGAACTACGCTTTTGCATTCACTTTATTTTCATTGTGGACACCCTTTACCGAAATGTTTCGTTGCATTCGATAACTCTTCGGTCTTAAAAATCCCTACCACTTTCTGTCGTTTCATTAAACCAAACTCTGCACTCACTCGTTCTGGTTTCCCCCGACAGGTCACCAAGGCAATCGAGAGGTAAATGAATGTGTACCTCGAAAGAATGCTCGTAAAAAATACGGTGCATCGATAATGGCGTGTTGTGTATGTCGACCAATCGCAAAAGCTGCTGGCTGGAGGCCAAAGCGATGCAGCATGTGCTTCACCCCGTTCGGATTCCACCCAGCATGTTTCCGTCCTTATTTTCCCTGGATCGAATCGTCGCCGCCGTCGACGTTTATGGTCCGATGTTCAACCAGTTATCCGGAGATTGTTAATACATGTACGGAAGAGAGAGGAACGATCTGTCGCACCAAACGACATGGATGATTGTTTGTGTATGTGTAAAAGGTATGTTTACTCAACAGGGCTTTGGGACAGGCCGGTAGTTTAGTCCGTTGATTGCATTTGTTTAGCCATGAAAAATGGACTGGGTCAACGCTTCGCTTTGTTTTTGGAACACTTCATCAGGGGTTTGGTATGTATCTTAACGATAGAAAAATATGCTTATTTTCCGAATGAAGGCAATTGTTTGATTGCTTTACTATAATTAAACAAATACTGAATTGTGTTTTATTTTAGATGAAAATCATAGAGCCTACCCTGAAAGAACGGAATACCATGATGAAGATAGCTTCCTTTCGATGCTCACCTTAAGTCTGTGGAATAAACAAGAACATATGAAATCTATTAGTGATTAATTAATGAACGAAATTTGAAGTAAACAAATTTACATCGGAATCAAAATGCAAATTTCGGAAGATATCCCAATCCCGATGCAAATTATATCATTTGATTCACGCTATTTCGATCGATATTTCATCAACATTCCGATTATGGACAGTTCCAAAAAGATCCGCATGCAGCAAGGTTATCACACAAAACCCCAACTTTATTAGCCAGCTGTCACCTCCAATTGCCCTACTGCCCATCAGACAGCCCCTTTTCGGACACTTCCCACGACCCACCGATCGATGGGAACTGATCCAAAAAATGAAACCATTTGTTTCTTTTTTGCGTTTGTAAATCCTACACACAAAACCGTCACACCATCGATTGCCCTATAGCCGTTGGTCCAGCACCCAACAACCCATGTAGGTCTGACGAATGGGTGCGTGCGTGGAGGGTGATCATTGAGAGTTTAATTGAATTATTGAACAAGTAGAAGAAGACAACAACAACAACAAAAAACCGCAGACCAACCGCACCGAAAGTGTCCATCGATCGTCCAAAATGCGACGGGGTTACGAAAGCCGTAGTTGATCTCCCATGTCCGCACAGTCGGACACCTCCCACGTGCCAGCGGGCCCGGTTTAGCTAGATGTAGAAGAAAAAGAAGGGACACACATTGACACGGTTTTCACGGGGATGTGGTGGCGGTGTCATGACGACTACGCGTCGGCGACGGTGAGTGGCTGGCTGCTGCGATGAAGTGTTTTGTCACAACAAGTTGTTTTGGTTTTTTCTTGCTTTGCATTACAAAGACGTTGTTAATTTGAATTTTCGATTTTCGGTCGAATTTGTAACAGCTTTTTAACAGCGTCGCCAGTACCTGCGACTCAACCGCTTTTGGTCAGCTTGTGAAAGGTCATGTCGAAAGCGAAGACCGAGTGCTTGAATGGGAAGAATTCAGCTCCCTACAGTGAGGAAATATTTGTTGTTAATTTATGCCAAGACCATTTTAAACACTCGTAATTTTTAGCAACAATAGGACTATCAAACAAAACGAAAGGAAACGCAAAACAAGCGATGCAAGGGGGAATGGCTGTAAACTAACGTAGAAATATTCCAACGCTGGAGAGCTGGGCGGCGGAGGAAGAGTAGAGAACGCTGAAATCTCGTTAAAAGAAACGGATTAGAATTCAGCCACCTTTTTCTGAGGGGAGTTTCAGAAGCAAACATGAATCGGGATTTTAAATATATGGCGTTGATCGCCGTCATCGTCGCGTAGCCATGTCCAAATTCTTCAAATCCTGTATGGACAAGTGGTGTTGAGTTGAAGACCCTTCCCGAGCGAAGATGGACGATGATCGTTCTTGTTTAGACTAAAGACTGGACTCGGAAAAAAATGAGACACACAAAAATGATCTCAAAAAATTCATTTTAAATCGGATACTTCTCAAATTTTCAGGGATTAAATAACTATATATTAGCTATGTTTTGGCATAAAATATTTATTGAATTTCCTCCCCCAAGCAGAATGCTTGTACATTTCTCTTAACACTGCTCATGAGATCTTGGGCGAGGCTTTGTCCATCTTCCTTTACACAATTTCTCCCTGTTTTTCTTCAAAGCTTCATCGGGTTTGAATGTTTTTCCGCTTTTCTTCAACTTCTTCTTCATTATCGCCCAAAACTTTTCGATCGGACGAAGTTCTGGTGTATTTGGCGGGTTCGCCCCCTTCGGGACCACATTAACGCCCTTCGCTTCGTACCAATCCATTACAGGCTTGACGTAATGGCACGAAGCGAGATCCGGCCAGAACAGCGTGGGACCACGGTGAGAGCGGAGGAAGGGCAGCAAGCGCTTCTGCAAGCATTCCTCTCGATAAATCTGCCCGTTTATGTTGCCGATTGTAACGAACGGCTTGCTGTACCGTCCGCACTTGCAGATCGCCTGCCACAACAGGTACTTCTTCGCGAATTTGTCCATCTTTCTCTTCCGGAACTTTTCCGGAAGCTCCATGCGGGACGTACCGACAAAAAACTCGAGGCCGGGGATTTGTTTGGTGTACGCCTTGATATATGTCTCGTCGTCCAATTTTTGATCAACTTCATAGTGCTCTAACTTCATGAACTATTATCCGATAAGATTTCGCCAAGAAGCATTTGAGTGGGAAATTAATCTTTTTTTATATCTCGCTTACATAATTGGCCATGGCTCCCGGACACCGGAATTGTTCCGGATTTCCGGAGAGGCTATCTCACATGTTGAATTTGTGATGAGATTTTGTACAAGATGCCGTTTTCAAACAATTTTTTTTCACTAAACACACGTACAGGCAGAACATTTCCCAAGTATGAAATGTTGATTACAGGAATCGGCCATAAATGGACCGAGATATGGCCATTTCCGTGAAACAGGTTCTGATGAAGGGTCCTGGATGCGGTTAACTCTTTATTTTACTCAAAACATGCCATGTGACAGCTCTCTCTTCTTGGTTTTTCATCACAAACCTTATAATAAACTTAAAGTTGATCCTTGACCATATTGGCCACTCACAGAACCACCGGAACGTCCCCGGGGCAACCTGTAGTAGGGACCAGTTAGGCATTTATCCCAAAACATGCCGTGCGGCAGCTCTATCTTCATGATTTTTCATAAATATGATATAGATAAACTTCAGAAGGCCATTGGATACATTGGCTACTCACGGAACCACCGGAACGTCCCCGAGGAAACCTGTAGTAGAGGCCATTTACGATTTTACTCCAAAACATGCCGTCCGGCAGCTCTATCTTCATGATTTTTCATAATCATGATTTTTATAGACTTGAGAATGCCATTGGCTACATTAACCACTCACAAAAAAATCCCGGTACTCACCAATTTCCATCTAAAAAGGGTGAGAGTCGATAAAGAAGAGTCGCGCAAACAGGCTTCTTTGTTTGGTTGTTCTTCTTCGTGTTTATCAACAATCGACTCCGGCAGCTCTAACTTTGCATGACTCCATCAGTTTTCATGTGTTGACTCTGGTAATCGTTGGTTTTTATTTACATTTATCTTACGAGTGCTGAGATTCAGAGCGTTCTGAGCAGAAAAGTGGAAAAGTTTGTTCCGTGTTTCCTGTTTCACACGTAGAAGTGGGAAAAATGAAGTGCGCAGCTGTTTTCTGTAAAAATAAGCAAGACAAAAAAACACCGAATCAAAAATTTGAGCTTTTTCCGGTTCCCGAGCGACCGGGAGCTGAGAGACAAATGGATTTCATTTAGCCGCTTGCCGTTGGATTCGGAATTGTCCGAAAATAGTCAAATTTGCAGTGTAAGTAATGATTTGGAAAATATTTAATGCGTAAAAATAGTTGTGAATATTACAGTTGCATTTCAATTATGAAACGGATTTGCAAATGGCGACTGACGGTGGCCGATTATTAACTCTCTCGGGAGCAGTCCCGGTTTATGAGAACGTCCCAGATATGAATTCACTAACATGCGACGATAATCGATTACTGGTGGGTGAAACGGTGCTTCAGTTGCCGGTGAAATATTTTTATTTACACATTGCATTATTGTAGGATTTGAACAACAACTTTATAAGTATCCAATCATCAAAAGAGAATTCAACTGCATCATTCCAATATGACTTATTGAGCAGCTCTTCTACAGAGTCGATTGCATCTACGACGATTGCATCATATGCAGCTGGAAGCAAGGATGGATACTCGGAATTCTGCTCAGCGGAACCATTCGCTGCAACACATGCAACCCAGCTATTACAAGAGAATCCACCTGCATCAAATCTGTCTGACTTATTGAGCAGCTCCTCTACAGAGTCGATCGCATCCTTTGCATCTGGAATCGAGGATGGAACGATGCAGCTGGAACAACCTACATCTACTGCACATGCTACCCAACTATCACGAAAGATTACTCAGGAGCAGCCCTATTGTATGCGACGGAACAGGTTTACATGTTTTTTATTGCTTTGGAAAGGATCTTTCGTGATAATGTAGATAATTTTACACAGAACAATGACAATATTATTTTAAAGCTGACGACATTAATGAAATCAGTGCGAATTAACATTTTTGAAGAAGAATGCCACGATATCCGTTATAAAATAATTGATCGTTTTGTAACATTCCGCTTACGTATTAACAATCCTCGTAAAGCACGATCCATTATGCATGATAGTCGATCGATGGCAGTTTAAAATGTCCAGTGATATATCTTGTTAAGTTTTTAAAATATGACGAAATATAGTTTTATTAAGTTTCAAGCTAAGTTTTAAACAAAAAATGTAATAAAGGTTTTATAAATAAAATAGTTTTGTATATTATTTCTGTATAATTTGTCCGAGATGTGAGGCCTAAACCAGTGTGAAGGGATAGTTCAAAGCTCATGAAACTGAAAAGGACATTTAATTTAAAGGAAATGCTACCATTGCTGTACCAAAATTTTCAATATTTTGAACCATGATGCATTTTATTTAGAAGATTCTTTTTGCTATAAATAATTTTTTATGCTTTCACTGACTAGCATACTTATTCAGGCTTACCCGGATAAAAAAAAAATAGATTACAAAACAAATCCAAAAAATTACCATAAGATCTATTTATGGACAATAAACTACAGTTGACGTTCGATAACTGCAAGCGGTTTAACTGCAAAGGATGAACGGAACTCACTAGGAACTCATTAAAATGAACCTTCGGATGATTTCACTTCCTTTGATCGATCATTTCACTTCCTTTGACGTATTATTGACATATATCTGGCGATGCAGTTATCGAATGTCGTTCGATAACTGTAATGTAAACATGTTGCAGTTATCGAACGTCGACTGTATATTGTGTCTTTTTTGTTACGTAAAAATTTCTGAATTGATTCCGACTATAGAGTTACAATGGAACGAACTGTTTTGGTTTTAATGGTTATTTTTATTGTTGCTATTCTTGACAATCCCCATTTTCTATTGTAAAAGTCCAATTTACAATAGATTCTATTGTGGAAAACAATAAACGCTAGTGTGATTTTGTTGTTACTAACAATAAAACTTATGGTTTTAACAATAAATTTTATGGTGTTGTAACAATAAATTCTTTTGTATTTTATTGAGATTTTTATTATTTAAATTGGACTTCATTCGCAACATTATTTTATTCTTCTCTTTTCCGTCATAATTATGGAAAAATATCATCGCGAGATAACAATACTCCTCACTGATCCAAACGTTTTTGTTTGTTTTGTTCGATAGGTAGCATGTTTCTCTGCGCCCTCTTCTAACCCCTCGGGGGGGAAAAACCCCACTCGTTTCCCCCCCTTTTCCCCCCACTTTTTAATTTTTTAATTTAACGATCGTGACCCGCCCCCCCCACGCACCAACACCTCCCCGGGCCCCCCCCCCCCTCCCCATATTTTCGTTCCCGTGTTTTGGCTGTTCCTCCCCCAAAACCCCTCCCCCCCCCCGAAATGTGGCCCCATCATGGGAACCCCCTACCCGAAATTTAAAAAAGATAATTTTTTGTAGTGTACCCCCCCCACAGTTGAAAAACCCCCCCCCCCCATAAAACCCCCCAAAGGGTCGCCTTCATTTCGCCTTTCACCGCCACAATTGGACCAACTCCATGTCAGGAAATGGCGCCCCAGACCATTACCGATCCCCCACCATGCTTTACAGTGGAAAGCAAGCAATCTTTGTCGTACTCCTCATCCGGAAACGCCAAACGTCTTCCGCCCGATTGTTGAGAAGAGCGTGAAAGAAGATTCATCTGAATAGACTACATTCCTCCCCTAGGCTTTTGTCCAAGCGGCATAGAGCTTACACCAGCGCTTCCTCTTCGAAGCATTTGCAGGTTTTATAAGGGACTTGGCAATTGCTGCTCGCCCATAAAGGTTCTTCGCAGCAGCTTCCTCCGGACAGTCTGTGTTGATACAGGTTCTTCAAAAGAGTCGTTTGAGGCTGCTGTTGCTTTTACAGCCGAAATGCTCCTATCCGCCTTTACAATCCGTTTCAAAGTCCGCTGCTGTCGATCACCAAGTTTTTGTTTCCTGTCAGTGCTTTTACCGGGTGAAAGTTTTCCCGCCTGATATTCCGCCATTATTCGGCAAAGGGTAGTTTTTGATACACCGACTATTTAGCACGCTTCGATAATCGAAGTTCCTGCCTCCCACGCACCAACGATCCGGCCACGTTGAAACTCTGTAAGAACCGTAGCCATTGCGGACTGAAGTGTTTGGCACTCGAATCAAGTTTAAAAAGGGGAGACGAAGTGCGCTGAGTTAGTTGGTGTGTGTGTGTGTGTGTGTGTGTGTGTGTGTGTGTGTGTGTGTGTGTGTGTGTGTGTGTGTGTGTGTGTGTGTGTGTGTGTGTGTGTGTGTGTGTGTGGAGAGAGAGAGAGAGAGAGAGAGAATGAATGAATGAATAGTTATATATTCGTCGGTGTAGACCCCGCCACCGAGTGAGAGGCTGCAGCGATTCACGAGTGGCAAGGCAACATAGCTACTAAAGGTGCGGAACTGGAGCCATCGCCCGCATAGTGGTAGAGAGAAAAACGAAAACATTGCGGGAAACGATGGTGAATAGGCGAGTTGGGCCGACATTGGCCCCAGCCAGTGAACAATGACAACGCCAAAAAAAAAAACGATGATGAACACGTGCAAAACCGGCCATTAACATCGTCCTTGCAGGAATTGGAGAAAATTTTGATCGACGAGTGGTATAAAATACCGCTGGACGTCATTCAAACCCTCCACAGCTCCATCCCTAGGATAGCCATAATTGATACTGATGATTAGGTTTGTGGCCCATAAATGAAAGAAGTGGCCGTTCACGGGATTCTTCAGTTCTCCGAAACCGGCTACGATACATGGAAGTGCTCATCAAGATTGTTGCGCTGAAGCAACCGGTGTACATAGACGTCGCAAAGAACGGAGCATCCCTAGTGGCCAAGGAAGCAGTTGTCGTCAGTGGAATGAGCAACCGCGGCGTTCTGATCACTGCGAAAGATGTGCCGTATGTTCCGACTCTGAAGGAAAATCTCATGCCCGTGAAGACGTTGACTCGATGTGGTGTGAAGCCGTGCAGGCGGCCGCGTTCATCGTCAATAGAAGCCCAACCTCTGCGATACCAAGGAACGTTACAAAAAACTCGACGCGTAACCAGTTGTTCATGATCGGATACGCACCTAATGGTTACCGGCTAAAGGGGAAAAGATGCCAAGGAAATCGTGATTGCTCGTGACGTCAAGTTCAATAAGGAATTCCTTCCCTTTTTTTGTTTCACTCCGAAGATAATTGAAAGAGAGAGAGATCGGTGGTCCCGTTAATTTACGAACCAGAGGAGGAAGAGCGCATCGAAGGGGACCGTGGTCGAACCGTCCGGTCATGATGATCAATTCCAACCTGGAGAAGAGCATGAAGAGGCAGCGGATCCAGACGGCTCCACGCTCCATTCGCCTTTTGGACTTGTCCTTCGGCCCTAGTGGCGAGCATCCGAGCGAACGGGAGCGCCGTTTTCCCAGTAAGTTCGTGAACTATATTACAGGATTCAGTGCCAGTGCTGTTGGCCTTCCCTTATCTTCAGACGTTCCCGTAATCTACAACGCAATCAGCACTCGTGAGGATAGTGACCTGTGGTACCAGGCGGCGCAGGACGAACTCAACTCCATGAAGGTCACCGATGTATGGAAGCTGACGACGTGTCCAGTCGGTGTGAAGGACGAGACCGGGCGACAGATTCGACGTAAGGCACGGGTTCCTGCAGCGTCCTGAAGTCCATTTTGAGGATACGTTCGCACCCGTCGCCAAGCTGTTACTATTCGAACTAACACTGCCGTTTGTTGTACGGAATCTAAGCTCAATTGTTTGAATACATACATGATTGTTCTATATTAATATTTGAATGGAATATTGTTTTTATTAATTTTAACCTAATATTTATTAATTGAATGAGTCTTGTTTTACGAACTAATCCTATTTCATAACCCAGCACAGGGGGTTCAAACGTATTTTTAACACCATGTTGTTGCTGCAATCCAAGAAATCTATTAAAGGGTGTCCACGATGAAATTGCCACACACAAAATTGATTCGCAAAATTCGAGTTTTCATCCGATTGCCATCAAATTTTCAGGGATTGAGAAATAACTATTAAACTTCATTTTACCATTTTAATCGTATTTTATTTACAGTCCATACGCAAATGCCCGCACCTTGGCCTTAACCCCGGCCATAAGATTCTGCACAACCTGTGAATCAACCGTTTTTTGCATGTAAACCCATACTTTCTTCAGTTCCTCGACTGTCTTCACTACCTTAGGTCGTTTAAGAAGGTGCTGCTTCATAATCGCCCAGTACTTCTCGATGGGGCGGAGCTCCGGAGTGTTGGGAGGGTTGAACATTTTCGGCACGAAATTGACCTTATTGTCCGCATACCACTTCAGCACGTCCTTGGAGTAGTGGCATGAGGCCAAATCCGGCCAGAAGATTGTTGGGACGTTGTGGGCCTTCAGGAGAGGAAGCAGCCGCTTCTGGAGGCACTCTTTTATGTACACCTGTCCGTTCATCGTGTCCTGGGTCACGAAAGGTGCACTCCGCTTCCCGCACGTGCAGATGGCTTGCCAAACCAGGAATTTCTTCGCAAATTTGGACATCTTCTGAGTGCGGACATGCCCCGGAACGCTGAACTTATCCTTGGCCGTGAAAAACAGGTTGCCGGGGATCTGTTTGAAGTCGGCCTTCACATATGTTTCGTCGTCCATGATGCAGCATTCAACTTTCGTCAGCATGTTGAGGTACAACTTCCTGGCAGGGGTTTTGGCGGACTTGTTCTGCTTCTCGTCGCGATTAGGGGCCTTTTGTACCTTGAACGTTCGAAGCCCAGCCTTAGTTTTGACCTTCTGGACAAAACTTCGGCTTAGGTGCAGCTTCTTAGCCACATCCCGAACGGAGGCGTTCGGATTTCGGTTGAAGGCCCCAACTACGCGGTTGTGATTTTTGGTGTTGTACGGAATACTTTTTCTTTCACTTCTGGGCTTCCGATCGGTGGTCAACCGTTCCTCGAACCGCTTAATCACTCGCGACACCGTGGAATTCGCGATTCCCAACGTTTTAGCGATGGAACGATGCGAGAGATCCTTGTTCTCGTGATGAATGCGCAAGTTTTTATCACGCACGAGCTGTTCTTTCGACTCCATTTCCGCGAGTTTTGATCACAGGACTTTAAAACTTGCAGGATGTAAATAATGCACTATGAACTAAATCCACCCAAATTTTCATTAAATTCTACCCAACGGTTAAAAGTTAGAGCAATTTCATAGTGTGGCAATTTCATCGTGGACACCCTTTATTTTTTTGTAGGTATCAGTGCACAGTGGTCCAGAATGCGAATTTAGCTGGAAAGATACGTTTTCAGCCTATGTTTGAGGTTATAGAGCAAAGTTGTCTTGTACAAAATTGTTTTTGTACAATAAGGACCTTCTTTAAGTTTAAATGAAAACAAGGGTGATGCTTGTTTTCAGAGAAATCGGTAATCTAACTTTTTTATTTGCAGAAATAAAGGCATATATTCTTCAGAAAAATTGTAGATGAAAAAAAATTTAAGCAACTTTGGTTAAACCATTTTTCTGTAGCTTACGAATTAGAGCAATTTTTCCTACGTAGCTTAGGGTGTCCCTATAAAAATCAGTTATTTTGCTCTAACTTTTTTAGATCAAATTTTTCGGCAAAGCTGCGTTCCCATTGATTCTAGAATAATAAAAGATACTACTTTTGATGTACTGAAATCGTCGCTATCGTATGTCAAACAAAAGTTATGATGGTTTCTGTAAAAAAATAGGACTTTTTCAAATGTTGATCTCTCTGATTGGGGCAAACAGAAAAAATATTTCTCACCTGCATTTGGAAGGTTTTATATTATTATATTTGAAAACTGAAGATAGGTTATTTTTTAAATTGAGTTAACCACATTTGAAAAGGGCGTAATTTTATAAGAAAATCGTAAATAGCTCGGTTACGATAAAAGATGTCGGCAAGATTTATGGGTCAAAAGTTACATCTTTTTTAGTTTTAAAAACCATCTGGAGATAACTTTGTTGGCAAATTTTAAATAAAAAAGTTTGAGCAAAAAACTTGTTTTTTTGTAGGGACACCCTAAGCGACACTTTAGCGCTAGTTTCTATGTGATAGTAGTAGACTATGAACTATTTCATCCGGACGGAATAGTTCATAGTTTGTTGGTCAAAGCATTTTGGCAGTTCGATTGATTTTTTATTTGCTAGTTTTTGTTTTTGCGCTATTTTTAAAGCAAAAATGGACCAGGAAAAGAAATTATAATAATAAATGAATGAATTAATTTATTAACATAAATATTGAGTTTGAGGGTAAAAGACTGAATTAAAAGGGCTCCTTATTTTTTTCTGCTGCGTTTTAAAGGTGATATATTTTTTTTTAATTTTTTTTACTGTTGATAATCAACTCCAAAACTCCCGATAATCGAATCTTTCGATAATCAAGTACGTTAAGTGTCCTTTGAAATCCTCTGGAACTTACTCCGTCGAAAACACACAGAACGACTTGAAACTCGTTCTCTTTTTTTAATTTATGAACACAATTTTTTCTTTGAATTCATTTTAATTCTATTGTATACATATAAACAGCTGAGTCCTCAAGTAAGTTTACAAAAAAAATTTAATGATCCTTGTGAAACAAAACAATTCAATCAGTATAACAATAAATGCCATGAAACTTGCCTTTCACCACAAAAGTAACTAGAAAACTAGAAATACGCGTATCTGTCAAGATAAGCAATAAAGGTAGTTGGAATTAAATGGAAATTACTAATCATTCTATTTTTCTAGTTACAGGTATTCCACTAAACAGCTCACACTCTCCATAATTCATCACAAAAGTATTCTGTGAATTATTTTCGAATGATACTGACTCCGTCGGAGCTTCTTCTTGCAATCGGTTGAAATGGGCACAGGATCTACCCGGTCTCTCTTCGACAGCTTCCGTCAGTTATTATCTGTGAGTCAATAGTTACCGGAGGAGCGTACAATTTACAATTCTCTCGGGAAAGCAAAAAAAATATGAAGGACACACACTGCGCGAACTATTAAAGAGACTCCCTCTTTTGAGGAAGCTCAGATGTACGTCGCAAAACGCGGAATGGAGCCGACGCCATTCCGACCATTTCTACAATTCTTCTTGCCCGGTACAACTTGTAGTTAAACGCTCTTTCGTCTTCGTCGTGGTTTCTGCACGAATATGAATTCAATATGTGTTGATGAAAAAGTTTCATCCGCCGAAATAACATATGGAACGGGTTGGTCCTCGTGAAAAGTAGTCTCGGTGATGAAAGGTGAAGCCCGTTCCTGTACATCGACTTCGCAAATGAGCAATCGGAAAATACCCCATCATCACTGATCCTTCATCATGCTCCAATGTTGACATACGTAAACTTGTATTCAGCCTCCACTAATGCCATTAGAACGATGCTGAACTGCTTTTTCGTAATTGAAATAATCTCTGCAGTTCTTTGAGGGGCTTTTATACCGACGGGCTTTCTGTCTAACTCTCTTACACAATTCAGAAATTGCCATTTTTTCTCAAAATCACGTGCAATTGACTACCGTTCCACTTTTGTTGACGGCATCTGTAAATAATAGATATTTTTTAATTATCCTATCATTTCAATTTCATTTTATTTTTGCTGTTCTAAAAACCGGAATATTCAAATAATTTGAAATCTCAAAAGAATGAATTTAACTGATTTCTCTAAAGTTCTCTGAGAAGCTTCCCTGAATTTGCTCGATCTTTTCTGAAGAAGTTACCTGAATTTCTCTGAAGCACTTCCCTGAAGTTCTCTGAAGAACTTCCCTGATCTTCTCGAACGAACCTTCCCAAACTTTTCTGAAGGACTTATCTAAAATCCTCTGAACTTTTCTAAAGAACTTCTCTGAAAAAAAAATTCTCGGAAAACGTTTCCTGAATTTGTTTGAAGAACTTCCTTAAACTTTTATGAAGAACTTTCCTGGACTTCTTTGAAGAGAACTTCCCTGAACTTCTCTGAAATTCTCTGAAGAACATCCCAGAAGTGCTCTTAAAAACTGCCTCTAACTTCATTGAAGTTCCTCTGCAGAACTTTCCGGAAATATTTCTGAAAAACTTCCCTAAAGTTCGTCTGAAATTACTTTACTGACGTTCTCTGAAGAACTTTACCAAACATCTCTGAAGAACTTATCTGAAGCTCTCAGATGAACTTCCTGAACTTTGATGTACGCAGCAACTGCAGCCATTTTTTTTTCTCTGTCCATAGCTACCGAAGGTGCCCATGACTACTTCCGGAATAAATGTTTTTAAAGTACACAACTGGACATATGGGACCACAAAGCAATTCAATCGTGTGTACACCGGAAAAAAATATTTGATAGTGCTGCGTCAAAGATTTCTACTACAAAGCTACTATTACTTCATAGTTCATATTTTTGCAAAACCGTTTCTCGAATCTCGTACAACTATGACATAGATATCTAAAGGGTGTTCCGATCAACATTTGGTCAAACAGCAATGTGTGTGAGTCGATCAAAGTTTTTTATTAATAAGCTAAATTCTTTTTCTTTTACAAGTTCAGTTAATACAGAATACAGGAGAAATAGCTAAGCTAAGCTTCCTTTTTACCGAATGCGAATTGCCGGGTCTTTCGTTTAACACCTGAACCTTGACAGTTTGATTTGCTTGAAAATATCTGCCACCTTTCCCCGTCCAGTTGTCGTAGAAAATTCCTGTTCAGGAAGCTGTTTAAAGTATGCCTTGACGTAAATTTCATCGTCCTGTACCACGCAATCAAACTTCGCCAGCACCGTCGTGTACAACTTTCGCGATCGTGCTTTGGCCGACGTGTTTTGTTTATCGTCGCGATTTGAAGTAACCACTTTCTTGTATGTCGACAGTCCAGCTCGTTTTTAGCTCTATCCACGGTTGAAGGCGCCACTCCCAGCTTCTTTGCGACGTCTCGGACGGAGAGGTTGGGGTTCCGCTCGAAACAGCGTGCAACTCTTTTTGTCATAGCTGTGGCCTCCGGCTTTCGATTTCCCCCCGATCCAGCTTTCCTGGCTGTCGACAAACGTTCACCGAACACTTTTAATACGTTGGCAACAGATGATTTAGCCACATTCAACAATTTCGCCAACTTGGCGTGAGAGTAGTTTGGATTGTCGCCATGCACGTGCAAAATTTTGATGCGTTGCTTCTCTTCCTTCGACGACATTTTGATAACTGAAGTTCTAATCTCAAAATCAAAATAGAGGCATGATTCTACACGCACACATCTTCAGAATGAGGGGTGTGCAAAATTTTTTAATGCACGATAAAGGAAATGCGTCAAGTTTTAGTCGACCAAATTTTGATCGAAACACCCTTTATAACGGCTATATTATAGTGAACTATAACATAGATTTCAAGCGCCGTGTGGATGGCTGAGAAAAAAATTAAAGAGATTCAAAGTTTCCATATTCAACGAAATGAATGATTAGACAATTGTATGCTACATAACGCAACATGTCCTTAATTTGAAGCATTTTTCTGAAATAAAAAAATTCTCAAAAGTAATTACAGCCTCGAAAGGAAATCCAAAGAAAACAAGACAAAGCCTCGTCAACCTACAATCTTCGGCATAAAATTACCATGCCGGACGTCCAGCATCCAGAATACTGCCGACGTCAAGAAAAGATGGATCTCCTCGGCCGACCATCAACAAACATAATTAGCAAGTTGTTACTCAGCCACACATTCGCACGGCAATTGAGCCCTTCTTGCTTGCTCGTTGCTACTGCTGAAGTGCCGGTCTTTTCCCTATTCATTATGAGGCGGTTGTTTTCCTGTAACCACAAGCCCACAGACCGGAAGAACCGCCGACCGACCGAAGTCACGCAACCGAATAAGCTCCGAACTCGACCGAGGACCATAATTTGGCCGAGGAAAGTTGCGGATCGATTCGTTTAAAAACCGATCGAAAATTAGAATGTCCCAAATTTTGATTACTCGCCGCGACGATAACAACGTTGTTCGATCGAACATTCATATTTGCTCGCATCGGTCAATCAAGTGGGGCTGAGATTTCCAGTTTGAGCAATATTCACTCTACTTATCGCTTGCCCGGATGAATAGATAACCGCGAACCTTGTAGGTCCGTGGTCGCCATTTGGAAATGAAAACTGGAAAGCGGACTAAAATGAAGGGTGCTATGTTTGTTTTCGGTGGTGAGCTTTGTCTAGTTTTCAGCTGCAACGGCCATCTGTTGGATCGGTTCGTCATCATCGTAGCAGGCGCGAATCAAACATTGCGCATGTTTCTCCTTATGGCTTTCCGTCAGATTGATCGACGCGTTCCGTCGTCGATGATTTACGGAGTGATGATTGATGGATTTTCCGTGCTCGGCGTCGGCCGTGGCTGCACTTGCCGAAAACGTCGAATGGTTTATCGAATTTGTGAATGAAATGCATGCGAATCTGTCTGCGTATGGGTTAATGTAGTTTTGTCGCCGTCGGAAAAGGGAAGCCCATCCGAGTTACACCCGACTAAATGTGAGCGGCTACGATCGTTCGGTGATTTATGGTGGGTCTCGGTTGGAATTTGTTTGTCCGGATCGGAGACACGCGACTTGTCCCGATGGTTGCGCACTCATAGTTTCAGTTTCAGCGGATGGGGAGTGAGATCATTCAAGGAACCGTGCACCGCCTGGTGCAAGGCATGAAGTCTTGACGAAACGAACGAGTGATATTCTCGTCTCTTGAGAGGAAAACTCACTCCGTCTGTAGTCCGTGGTGATGGGTTTTCAAAGCTGACGGTAACTAGATTAAAACGACGTCGTTTGGGCGAGTGTTGATTGAAATATTGTTTACTCGGTCTAGTTACGTCGGGTTAGGTGTGGGATGCTTTGGTGCGAGCTCATTTGCCTTTGATGTCGTTAAAACTTACGAAACTTTCATGTGATCTGTTCCATCACTTGTTAGTTCGGCTGAGCCTTATCGAGCAATGACCTTACAAATTCGTGGAAAGCATTGTCTCTTGAGTGTGTAGAACAAATAATCCCCACCAACTCGTTCGTTTCGCATGTACGAAAATAACAGCACAACAGCAGACAGCCGATGTTTAGTGCCGGTGTAGGAACAACGGAACACCTCTCTTTCCAGGGGTCCATTAACCAACGAGGCGGAATTCACGCAATGCAATCACAAATTATACACTGCATTTTCCACTTTCGTCGCTGTCAAAACAATGCCATTTTTCAACTCCCGAGAACATTCGCGGACAGTCCATATTTGTTTATTTTTGTTTTTTTTTTCTCAAGAATAATGACCACATTCCGAAGATTTATTCCGTCATCTTAAATTCCACTTAGCGGAAATATTTGGACTATACACATCGCAGGAGAAAATGGACGGTGGTAACCCTAAATCCTACCCGCGTAGCCTACACGCCCGTTACTCAATCAACCAAAGTGGGAAACGTGACCGAATGCATGTACTTAGTACACGCGGCGCACAGGAAGATTGCAAGTGAAATCCGAAAATAAAAATACACCCAGTGCACTTACGGAATCAGATTGCATTTCTCCGAAGTTTCAAGAGTCCAGTGGCAGCGGCTTTCATTACTGACCGAACCGAACACCGCCAGTGTCAGCTATCTCGCGGACATCGGTCTCCCCATCAGCCGGCGGTGTTTGTTTACATTGTGCAATTTGTAGCAGTGCTGTAAGGCTGATAAGTAGAACTGAGCACCAAGGCCCAATCATTAATGGTGCGATAGTGACACCTTGCATTCAAAAAATTATGTCATGTCATGTTTTTCAGGTTGCCAAGTGAAGTTAAAGCAAAAATTAAGATTATACATGTGTGGTAATCTAACATTATAGGTAATTCCGATGTATTGTACTGAATAATTTGCTGATCGAGCATTTTCTAATGCATAATTTCAAAAGTTAGATTTGAAGAAAAATCGAAACAGATAAATGGGAAATATGTCTTTAAGCAGTGAAAATTCATCGAATGGCAGAACTTGGTGAGACCATTCCGATTAAACAAAATTAGAGGTGTAGAAGGAGATGTTCGCTCATCACCATGAGGCCCCAAGAATGGACAGTAATGTTTGCTAGAACTGAAAGATATGAAGAGAAAGTGTCTTGGATATAGTAGTACTCGAACCAAGGGCGCATTATTTGCCTCACATCCCCAATGCAGTGTCGGCGAAGGCACGGAGGTATCCGCCAACTTCACAGGCAAAAATTGCGCGCTTGATCTTGCTCACGTTCTACATATTGCTTGTGATGGTTCTAGCTAGCGGTTGTTTGTACACACTCCGTTATTGTTACCTACATGGGAGAGAAACGCCCTCCATTTTGGGTTTATTTTTATACACAACGTCTGATGATTACTCAAACGTCTCTTCACATCTTTGGTTCTAGCAGAAATTGCTGTCCACTCCTAGCGTTGCATGTAGATAAGAATGATATTTCCAATTTTCAAACATTATAATTATTGAAACTCGTTCTGCAGACCATCGAAGCTTTCATTTTTGTTCTAAGGAACTTCTTAAGCTTATTTTGAAGCTCTGATAAATTTATTTTGAAGTTATTAGGAACTTATACTAAAGATTTGAAGTACTGAAATTCTTAAGAACTATTAGATCTAAGTAAGTTCGAATAACTTTTTCTCAAATTCTAAGGGATTTTTTCTGAAATTTAAAAGAACTTCTCCCGATTATCATAGATATTTCTTATAAAGTTCTAAAAAAAACTTGTTTTGTAGTTCGGAGATACTGATTTGCTTTTCTAAGGAACTTATTCAAAAGTTTATGGAAATCCTTTTGAAATCTAAGAAAACCTACGAAACCTTTATATTTATTCTAAGGAAATTTTTCTCAAATTCTAAGAATCTTCTTCTGAAATTTTTAATGAAGTTGAAATAAACTTGTACCGTATTTCTAAGGAGCTTCGTTTGGACTTCTAAGAAAATTACAGTTTTAAAGAATTAAATTCTTTTCAAGTTCTAAACAACTTCTTTCGATGTTTTTAGGAATTGTTTTTGAAGTCCTAAGGAATTTCTTCTCAAGTTCAAAAGCCATCTCTGAAGTAATTTCTGTGAAGTTATAGGGAACTTTTTTCGATTGTATGAAACTTTTTCTTGTGTTGCAGGCCGCTTCTTCTGAAGTTCAAAGGAACAATTCGGAAAATTTAAAGATTATTGTTTGATGTTTCAAGCAATTTCTCCTGAAATTCTAAAGCTTCCTCTGATATACTAAGGAACTACTGCTGAACTTCTTGAGAAATTCTAAGAAACTTCTAAAAATAACTTTTTCTGGAACCTCTGGAAAAAGAAAGAACATAAACTTTTCATAGAATTTCAGAATAAGCCCCAGAAGGCTTAAGAAAAAAATCGTAGAACTTCAAAACATGCTTCTTAGAATTTTAGGATAAGCTACTAAGAAGTCCAAAAACTATTCTCCTGAAATTCTAAAGAACTTGAATTTGTTTTGAAATTCTAAAGAACTTCTTTTAAACTTCTAAAGAATTTCTTTTGAACTTATAAGTAACGTTCTTCTTCTTCTTCTTTCTTCTTTAGCATTTCAAGCTTATTGCTTTCACAGTTAGCTTAGTGCTTGCTCTCAACTTAGTGATCTAACTGCACTTCCACAGTTATTAATTGAGAGCTTTCGATGCCAGGTACCATTTTTGCATTAGTATGATTGTGTGGCAAGTACAATCCATACGCTATGCCCAGGGAGTCGAGAAATTTTCCTTAACGAAAAAATCCTAGACCAGACCGGGAATCGAACCCAGCCACCTCCAGCATGGTGTTGCTTTGTAGCTGCGCCTTTACCGACTGAGCTAAGTAATGTTCTAAGCACCTTTTTTTTGTTAGGAAGTTCGTTTAAAGTTCTAAGAAACTTATTTTGAAAATGTATAAAACTGCTTATATATTTTAAGGAACTTCTTATTAATCTTAAGGAACTTCGTTTGAAGTTTTAAGGAATCTCGTTTTTTTGAATTCCTAAAGAACTTCTTTCGTGATTCTAAGAAAATTCTTTTGAAGTTCTCAAGAACTTCTTTTGAAGTACTTACAACTTTTTGTGAAGTTCTAAGGAACTTCGATTGAAATTTTAAGGAAGAATCATCTAGAAGTGGGCTGAGGTGGAAAGTTTTTGTTAAAGTCATTGCTATTTAAGTCTTCCGACCAATTAACTGCAAGTAACTTCGTGAATGCCGTATGACATTGTCATGAGAATCCGGTGAACGTATCATCAAGTCAGAATGATCACCATTGCCAGCATTCCCAGCTGAATCCTTCAATGTAGGTGATGGTGGTTATGCTCGCCAAATAGCACATAGTACGTTGAGAACACCGATGCAGAACGGTTCAGAAGAAGTTTCCGGAAGCTTGAGAGACGCTATGTGACGCGATCAGTTAAGAACATATCCAAAAATGAGCTTTTGAAGGTGGCGCAAGAGGACTAAATCCAAAATATCGATGGTTTTTTTTTTCATATAAATCATATGCATCTATAAGTGAAAACGTGATTTTTTTATCCAGGGGCAACCGTTTGATCGTTCATGAGATATTTGGCATAACAATGTAAAGGCGTATGGCCTTAAATGTTTGTTATGGTCAATCACAATATGCATAACTTTGCTTAATAAAACAGACTACCCACAAACAACGAATTAATTTTCGAATTCGCAATTTTTTCAATTTCACAGCAGTACAATTTTTCCTTGGGCGAAAACAAACCCAACAAAACGAAAACAGCACATCGTTCTCGAGTTATGCGCGTTCTCATCTGTCCCTATCACTTGTTGAAAATTGGTTGGCATAACTTCAATATATGACTAAGTATCAATCAATTTTCTACAATCTATTATGTAAATTTTGGCAGAGATGCCATTCTGTTTTACATATAAAGAAGATTAATTACAAATCCAACCAAAATGCAATCCAAATAAAATTCTAATACCATGAAATTTCAATTCAGTCCCTATCAAAATTTGTTATAATGCGAATTCAAAATGCAATTCTAATTAAATTTTAATCCGAATTCTACTAAAGGGTGTTCAAAATTTGGTAAAACAGTAATGTGTGTGAGTCGATCAAAGTTTTTATTAATAAGTCAAATCCTTATTCATTTTCAAGTTCAGTTAATACAGGATACAGGAGAAATATTCAGCTATGCTTCCTTTTTACCGAATGCGAATTGCCAGGTCTTTCGTTTAACACCTGCTCTAAGATTTTGTACAGTCTCCTTGTCCACTTTATTCGCCGCAGAACGCCAGTTTGCCTTGAACTGTTTCTCGCTCACAACAGTTTTTTGAGTCTTCTTATGGTTCCGCTTGACGATGGCCCAATATTGTTCGATTGGGCGGAGCTCTGGCGTGTTGGGAAGGTTCTTGTCCTTGGGCACCACTTGAACGTTGTTGGCAGCATACCACTCCATGCCTTTTCAGGAAAGGCAGTAGACGTTTTTTCTAGGCACTCGCTAAGATAAATTTCCTGGTTGACGGTTCTCGTCGCAATGTAAACGTTGCTCTTCCAGCTACAGGTACAGATGGCCTGCCACACCAGATATTTCTCGCAAGCTTTGACAGTTTAATGTGCTTGAAAATATCTGCCACCTTTCCCCGTCCGATTGCTGTATAAAATTCCTGTCCAGGAAGCTGTTTAAAGCCTACCTTGACGTAAGTTTCATCGTTCTGTACCACGCAATCAAACTTCGTCAGCATCGTCGTGTACAACTTTCGCGATCGTGCTTTGGCCGAGCTGTTTTGTTTGTCGTCGCGATTTGGAGTCACCACTTTCTTGTAAGTCGACAGTCCAGCTCATTTTTTAGCTCTATCACCGGTTGAAGGCGCCACTCTTAGCTTCTCTGTGACATCTCGGACGGAGAGGTTGGGATTCCCCTAGAAAAAGAGGGCAAATCTTTTTGTCGTAGCTGTGGCCTCCGGTTTTCGATTTCTCTCCGATCCAGTTTTCCTGGCTGTCGACAAACGTTCACCGAACACTTTTAATACGTTGGCAACAGATGATTTAGCCACATTAAACAATTTCACCAACTTGGCGTGAGAGTAGTTTGGATTGTCGCCATGCACGTGCAAAATTTTGATGCGTTGCTTCTCTTCCTTCGACGACATTTTGATAACTGAAGTGCTAATCTCAAAATCAAAATAGAGGCATGATTCTACACGCACACATCTTTAGAATGAAGGGTGTGCAAATTTTTTTGATGCACGATAAAAGGTAATGCGTCAAGTTTAAGTCGACCAAATTTTGATCGAAACACCCTTTAACAGTTCCAAATTCAAAGCTAATCCACTGAAAACTTAATTAATTTAAAATTTAATTTAGATTGAATCTAAATCCAATCCAATCTGAACTCAAAGAATCCAAATCAAAATTGAATCCAATCCAAATACAATATAAATCAAGTTCAAATACAGTGCAAATCCAATCCAAACCCAATCCAAATTTAATTCTAATCCAAATAAAAATCCAATCGAAATCCAATATAAATCCAAAGTCAATCCAAACATAATGGAAGTAAAATTCAAATCCAATGCCATTCAATCCAAATCCATTCCAAAATAAAGCCAAATCAATTTCAATCCAAATCCAATCCAAATTAATTCAACCCAAAATGCAGTGTAAATACTATTCGAATCCAATTCAAGTGCAATGCAAATGTACTAAACGATACCTTCATAGGTTACATATAAAACGAAAAAATAAGTTAATTAATAGATTATTTTGCATGTTCAGCCAATTTTGTCATGTTGCAATCAGTGAATGAGTATATACCGCAACTTTGAGACTAATCGCAAGCTACACTCAGAAAAAAACCAACCCTCTATTAGGAACTGACTGCGATAAACTTTGCTATAATTTTGCTACAAAATATCATTTTGGCAATAGCCATCTCATTTCGTTGGTGGTTAATGAATGTTTTTGTAGTATGAAATTGAAAAGAACTCACGATATTTCGCAGTAATGATTCAATGCCGCTCCGAACAGCTTCAATGCTGTCGCTCCCAAATGAAGCCAGTGCACCCTCCAGGGTACTGCCGCCGCCAGCTGACAATCCAATACTGTGAACAGTGCCGCACTGTTTCAATGCTGCCGAACGAATGAGAAATTTGTGAAGGTTTTCCCCTTTTTATAACGTTCAGTGCTGCATATGAGACCTCCCTTGCCTACATTTGAAATTTGTGATAGTAAAGTAGTGAGCATTAGTAAAATTAGCCTGCAAAACAAAATTATAAGACATCATTTTTTTTTGCCCAATTTTCAATAGTTTTGATAGTTGAATTGATACGCCGGAAAATTTTCAACCGATTCGTGTAGATATCTTGATAATCTATCGAGGATTGCTTGAGTTATTAGCGTTTCATTTGTAACGATATTTCGAGACGGCCGCAATTTTCAGTTTTTCATTTGACACCCTACCCTTGCCGTAAGAAGTTTCAATTTTTTTGTGACGGCAGCCATTTGTAAATTGTGCACAATACTCAAGGTATGCAACGAAGAGAAAATTAAAATTGTTTTAGCCGCCGCTGTCTGCCAATTGGTGAGATGTTAGATAAATTCAAATTAAACAAACTATTTCAAAATTGGATTGGTCATCCTGAAAAGGAAGAATTTGAATTAGTCCGCATTAGAATTGAAACTTAATCGGTCTTTTCTGGAAGCAGGTTATTTCTGCCGTGCACGTTGCGCTTTTCATAAAGATGGCTACCAAGAACAAACACAGACACTCAAGCACCTTATTTTGCTCGTCGTGGTGGCGCCCACCGGCTGGCAACAAATCATCACCGGCTTGGGCAACTGACTGCCTAGCACACCACTGCAAATTTAATGGCTACCTATCAACGGTTGCCTAGCCAAGGGCTTGCTAGCAACAGCCTGCAGAGCAAACAACTACCTGATCACTGGTTGGTCGCCAGTGCACCTTCTATGGTACGTGCCACCACCAACTGCCAAATTCACATTGGCGCTTTGCCGCTCCGCACTACAGGTTTCATGCCATCGTAGTTGCCTCCAGAGTTCATGCCATCGCCAGCTGCTGATCCTTGATGGCTCGATGATCTGCCCAGCTCCAGTACTGCGACACTAATGAGTAAAATTGCTTCTTCTTCTTTTATTTTTGAGAGGGACTTTAACCCTTCGTGTCATTCGTCCCTGTGAGTAAAATTGCGAAGGTGTACCCCTTTTATATCGTTCAGTGCTGCATCTGAGAGCTCCCTTGCTTACATTTGAAATCTGTGATAGGAAAGTACTGTGCATTCAGTAAAATTAGCCTGCAAAACAAAACTTCAAGAGATCACCTTTTATTTTCTCTATTTTTAAAAGTTTACAATTGTTAAAGGATAATGTTTGACAATTGAATTGATACGCGAGAAAATTTCCAACCGGTTGAGGTAAACATCTTGAAAATCTATTGAGCATTTATCAAGTAATAAGCGTTTAATTTGTAACGATATTTCGTGACGGTCGCTTATTTTTAGATTTTCAATTGACACCTTACCCTTGCCGTAAGACGTAGTCTAAATCAAAATAATAATGAACATTTGAATACGGTCCGTTATCAGCTGTTCGACGAAGCTTTGTCCTGATGTTTGAACAGGAGCGTTGTACTACTTCTTCATCGATTTGGCGAATGCATCTTTTGATTCTATTAATCAGTTGTTCACAGTCCTTGGCTCTCCACTTGAACTCAAATATCCAAAGAAATCTTTAATCGGGCGACACTGGGGCAAATTTGTTGGATTACGGTTTTTTGGTACATACGGGATGTTTTGGCTTTCCAAGAAGGGTTGTGTTTTTCTCGCATAATGCGACGACGCTTTATCCGGCCAAAACACGTAATTGCCATCTTCGTGATATGTTTGAAGACATGGATTCAATATTTTCTTCTTGATTAATAGCCAAACCACTGGCCTTGAACCATGGTTTGGAAATTCCTCTCTCAGATATGGCAATATAAAGCATCACCTTCTCTTCAAACTTATGCTTGAACTTATATTTCACGTTCGGAGATGCAGAAGAAATGTTATCAGATTAATATCGATCGTTTTCTAGGATGTCGGTTTTTGAGAGAGGGAAGTAGCTTTCATCATCCAAAACGAAACATTTTCCGGCGTAATTTCGGGTCATCCAGGGGCAATGGGATTTTACGGTTGATATCAGTTGCTCTGTGTATTCTGGTGCTCTTGATTTCTTGTGGCAGACTATTCCTATCTTCTTCAACGTCTTGCAGATGTAAGACACAACCGTTGAAAACTTGAACAGCGCAGAGAGAGACAGCAAACCAATCCAATTCTATCAATCGTTGCCTCATGACATCATAGTGAGCCTTTTTGAAGTCAAAGGAAGTCAAAGTGATCGTTCAAACCTGTATTGAAAAAATATATGGGAAGGATGAGGCGGATCAACGGGAATTAGTGGGTCGACAGCTTCTTCAAGCTTACATTGTGTCCCAAACGAAACATCAACAAGAACAAGGTATCGTTGACGTGTTCTAAGCCGTTCGAATACATGCAATCCAACAAGGTCATGACCGAGATAAAGTTGAATTAGAACGTTCAACCATACTATATGGCCCTTCTAGTCGTGTCCATCGTTAACTAGGTAAATTGAAGTACCCTAATATAGCAAGTTTGTCACCTTCCCATCGAGATTTCCTCCACACATGCAGTTAACAGTTAAGTTTTATTATTAGTTTTACTTACTCATCACTATGGGCAAACTCATTATAAAGCCTGTCCACGTTAAATTTCGGACACTTTTCATTCAGTGTAGATTTTGAATTGTTTCACGGATCGCTGAAACGTTTCACTTATATGACAGCAAGGACTGAAGGCGTACAAAGTGAAAAAGGTGCCCAACCGTGATGACAAGCAAAATTTCACTGCAAAAAGTCGTGCTAAGAAGCTTTACACCAATTTTTTGCAAACATTTTCTTGTATCATAATGGACGACGAAACATATGTACTCGAAGACTTTAAACAGCTTTGGGGTCCTGATTTTAATACTGCAATGCAAAGGAACGCCGTTGCCGAGCATTTCCGGACAAAGAAGGTGTCCAAATTCCCGAAGAAGTATTTGATTCGGCAGGCCATATGTAGTTGTGATCGAAAATCTAAAAGTAGCCACAGAAAGTTCGAGAATTGTACAGAAAGAAGTATAAACATCTTAATCAACTGTTTCCAATGTAAATTTAACTCTATTATTGTGAAATTAACAATCGGTTTTATTGAATTATGTGTTAATTTTTTTTGCTGCTATTATTTTGGTGTCCGAAATTTAACATGGACAGGCTTTATCAAATAAATAAATGAAAAGCTAGGAAAATTATGTACACGATTATCAGGGTATCATCATCAATGCTGTGAATAGTCATTACGACCCAATGCGCTAAATTTGTTGTGCTTAATTAGTTTCATAAATTTGCTTCACAATGTATTGTTCTAAATGTAAAACCTAAGATGTGAGAGCACAATATCTGAATATTGAAATGATATTCATCATTGAATAAAACACTTCCTATATACCAGTTAGGGCAAAGTTGTAGAATTTGTCAAGATATTCATAAATACCATATTCATAAATTCAGCTGTAGAACCAAGTTATCGGTAAATTTATCCAATTGCACGAAACGACTTTTTACAGCACTGATAATCACCCCTCCCTCTATAATTTAACCTGAAACATTCTACAACTGGACCGAGAATCTCCATCATCAACAATATTCCATTTCCTACTAACCTAAATGAGGCCAATCAATTGAACTTCGCCCTGAAAAGCTGAGCAGAGTACAGTGCAAATAATACCTTCATAATCAATGCTCTAAATTATTTTGTAAGCATTAGAAAATCCATAGTAATTAAATATTTTTTTCTTCATCCACACATTCCACTATCAAGCATTCCAAACATCAAACTCACTGTATGCAAACATTAAAACATATAACGATTTTTTTGCTAAGCAATTCCAGCTAACAGTTAGTTCAAATATTTTGAAGAAAACAAAAACTACATCAGAGCCAAGCTCAACCCCGAACGGCAGTAGCCACTGGCTGCATTATCGTTCTTTGGTTGCCCGGAACACGTTGCTTGACCTTCCCTCGGTTTGCCTCTCGACGATCAACCCGAAACCTCGGGACCCAAGCAAGAGAGCCAGCAGGGACAGGCAAAATTCCAATCTTTTTCCAATTTCTTCCACATCCCAGCTTCTGGTGTGCACCACAGACGTCTTCGTCGTCGTCGTCGTCATCTCGTTATGCACACACGACGGTGAAGCTATTGTTGTTGTTATTGTTGTTGCTATGCAACCCCGCTCAATATCAACCAGCTCTCGTGTGTGTCAGTCCCGCCCGTTCGGGTTGATCGCCGCATTTCTCATGCCTGCTTCGATCGAATGAGCCCAAAGCCCAGCAAAACGAAACAGAGGGAAAAAAAAAGGGAAGAATGTGTTTTCAAGTTTTCCAGTGTTTCTTCACTGTTTCTCCATCCAAGTCTCAAAGAAGAAAGATGTGTGGTTGTTATTATTATCTTTCCGCTTCTCCGTCTTCATCACTCACCGTTTTGTCCTCGAGTCGATATGTTGGGTCGTTGTGCAGCCTTTGGCGGCAGCTCGCCTTCGTCTCCTCGTTCGTTTGCGTTGTTATTAGTGGAGAATTTCTAAATTCTGACTCTTTCGACTTTTGAAGAAGTTTCCTCTCTGAATGTGTATTTGTGTCCGACTGACACTACAGGTTTTTTCGTGACGTTTCAACTGTGTTTGTGCGCGCACCTTCCGTCGCCTAGCCAGAAGATGATCTATATCTTGCCTTTCTTCAACCTTGCTACCAACCGACGAAATACGATTGATTGCGATTAAATTTTCCCAGAAGCACATCTATCATTCACTCGCATATGTCTGCACTCACTGACTCACTTGTCACTGCTTGGCGGTTGAGTGGCTCCCACCGCTCTCTCCGCTTTATCGCCACTGACAACGGGTGGCGGTGATTCGAATTTGATTCAAAAGAAAAATATACATTCCTTCCGCGAGACAAAAATCACTGAAACAGCACTTTTCTTCCTTCGGCTCTTGCCCGCCGCATCCCACACACTTTCAAAACAACGAGAAAGCTCACCCTAGCAGCGCACACACCACCACATACGATCATCCGCTCTTTTCCTTCTTTTGCACTGATTTCTTTCTCTCTTTCGCGGGAGAACGCGATCTTCTGCTCCGCTTTATTTCGCGTTCACTTGTCACTTCGCATGCGGGTTGCTACGACAACGGCAAAGACGGGTGAGACGCACGACCACGGTGGCGGCGAGATCGCACTGATCTTCGCCTTTCCTTGTACCTCTAGCCGTCGTTGGAAGCTTCGAAGCTGCCTGCGCGCGAGGCTTGTTAAAAATACCACCCAAACGCAGTGAACGAGCATGTATGTAGGTCCACCAGCAATGATGAGCAGCACCTTCGGTTGACTCGGATTTGCTCACTCACTTCTGCCGTATACTTTTTTTTTGCCTCAAAGCTTTGCCCACTTATTTTTGGCAGAAAACAAATAAAACGAAAATCAAAATATTTCGATTTTTTTCATCGCCAAGTACTTTGACTCTTATGTCGTCTGCTCTTCGAGTTTCCTTCTCACACTCAATCACCGATCATCCTTTAATCAAACCGATCAATCACTAAGGAGGCTGAGTTAAAAAAAAACACTAACTTCTCTGGCCTACTATGGCCCGTTTTGTTCCTAATGCCGATAACACTGAGTAGGTCAAGCCTCATTCAATATCTTCACCCAAAGTTCGAGACCACCGGCGTTAATCTTCAGCTAGGAGAAGAAAAAAAAAAACTGTATGTATAACCGATTGGCGACGAGGGCCAAGACGCGCGATCTTGGTAGAAATTTCTTTCAGCCCGCGGTTGCACCAGGAAACACTTGCGAGCGGGTACGATGAATGTGAACGACTGACTCGCGACGACGTCCGCAACGAATGAATGAACCCATCAGTCGCGTCGTTTGCGTTCCTTCTTTTCTGACACTGTCGGTCGACTGTGGTGTGGTGCTTCGTTCATGTGTGCGATTGCGGGGCCAAAGTTTTGTGTTTATGAGACACTGAGAAAAAAGATTGGTAAACGCAAACATATTCTAGTTTCATTTAACCGGAATTTCATGTTGAATTGGGCACAAACATCATATTAGTTGGATTTGACTACCTATGGTGGTTAAAACAAACTAAAATTTTGGGTAAATGTTTCGGGAATTGAGTAGTCAAGTTCAACTGACATCCGTTTGAATTTACCATTCTGTAGATTGTTCCATTATGACAGCACGAAAACAAACAGATTTGTTGGTTGATTCTACCAACACTTAAGGTTTGTTTCAAACAAATTTTAGTATGATTTAAACTTAATTGCTGTTTGAAACAAACCGACGAAAACGGTAGAAACAACAAACATTTCCGTTCACAATCACATTTTTTTCTGTAATTTCCAGAATATTTATTTGAATAAAATGCTAACAAACATTAGAAAAGTGCACATTCAAATTTATAGATTTCTCTCAGTCTTACAGAAATCTACAAATGTTAATGCGAGCTTTTCTACTATTTAAAGGTTTTTCAAAGTAAAATTTGGTGTATTTCAACATTTTTTATTAATCGTACGCTTCTATTTCACATATTACCGCAATCTTCAATGCTAATCCAAGCGGTGCCCTGATCTTCCAGTACCCTTCCGGAAAGTCCCGAACCGCAGCCGACATCCAAAATGAAGCTCTTTTCATCCTCTGGCAGGGCGAGCAACTCTATTGCTCGTTCGCACATCTGTATCAGGATGTCGATGATCCGGGTTTTGTTTGTGTTGCGGGCTTCATATTCTTTATACAACTGAAGGGAAAAAAAAGGTGTATTATTTTTGGGCTTAACGGTTTTCTTACCGGAACCTTACGATTTTAGGAGGATCCAGATGCTCTGGCCTTTGAGGCATTACTTTTTATTTGATTAAAAAACGAATGAACTAAGCGATTTTTTGTATTAAAATTTCACCTGCCATGAAAACTCCCGCGAAAATGCATGTTTGGGTATTGTTGAATGACAGCGTCAGAGCATGCAGCGGGACCGGATGACGCAAAATGAAATAACCCAAAAAAATAGTTTGTTTCAAACTAAATTTTCAGTTATTTTTCCTCCAAATAAAATATCAGTTTGATTTAACCGCTGCTTTGGTTGAATCAATCTAAAATTTTAATTTGTTTCCCTGAGTCAACGCAATCTGTATTTTGGTAATAATAAACACCTTTCAAGGTGGAAACAACAAAAACATTAGTTGAGAACAACCATAATATTTTTAAGTACAAACAACCAACATGCCTGTTTGTTTCAAAACGAGATTGTTGGTTTAAAACAACAAAAGGGATTTTTAAAACAACTAGTTTTTTAGTTTTGATGTCAACAAGCAAGTTTGTTGTTTTAAACGGGACTGTTTTTTCTCCGTGTAATTCATTTCATGACCGATTTTCAAAATTTTTGCACCAATCTATCTGGAGTTTTTCTACGCATCAGTTTTGATATTTTAATTGATTGTTTTTCAACATTAAGCTATTGAAAATAACGTAAATTTAAGGTGATGTCTTAAAATGTCGATTTTTCAGAGTAATTTTATCAAATGCACAGTGTAATCCTAGCACAGACTTCAAATCTATGTAAGGAACGTCAGTAGCCATGAATGATATATAACGGGTACACCTTTTCATTTTGATTTAGTTTTTCGGCAGTACAGAGATCTACTGTAGGAACGCATTTGGTGGTAGCCCCGGCTGAACATGGCGTTGCTTTAAACGCCGCATCCCAGAGTAAAATTTAAAGACAAAGCGCATTGAAAAACCAACGAACGAAATTCTATAACGGATAATTCGAGCCGAGCTGCAACACTTCAGACCATGGGTACAGATCTATAGTATATTGGGTAGGTTGAGTTCGTTGTAGTTCCTAGTTGTGCATAGCGGATTAGTTGCTGGCGGTTTAATATAAATATTTCATAAAATGATTCAGTATTCAAAACTTGTTTGAAGTTTGCTTTGTTGTAATCGCTGCCCACTGTTTGCTGGCATGTGATGATTTCCCTATCACAGTCATCATTCTCGTATAACTAGTTGTTTAATGCTGGTAATTCTCTCTTCAAATTCCAATCAGTCCTCGAAAGCGTATCTTTCGTTCGAGTGCCTTGGATAGAGTCCCTACCATTCGATAGAAATCAAATAATTTTGAGAAATTCTAAGTGAAATATCGCAGCATATGTCGAACGGAATGGATTTAAGCATAGCTTCCTGACTGATAAAGTATCTTGATATCATATGCCGTACATATTATTTCCAGTGAAAGCAAGGTGTATGTACGGATTATGTACGATTTGATTCAGGAAATAATGTAAAAATAAGCACTGGTGTCTGTTTTCCAGCTGTTTTACTTCAATCGTAATTAATTTAGAGCACAAAATCTCAAAGTGATTTTCCGAAAATATTCTGAGTCCACGTTATCAAACTGTCAAAATTTCATTGATGACGCTATCGTGCAATCTATTTACAGGGTGCGGCAGAAAGTACTGCGAAAATGTTCAAACTTGAGTAATGGGTTAATTCGTGTAGCTTGTGACTAATTTCTGTCGAAAGTATATTTGTTTATGTTTACTTTCAAGTGCTGCATTCAAACATTCTATTTGTTTTATTGCAAATTCGTCAAAATGTTCGCGAAAGAAGTGATCACCAGTTTGTTGCTCGCCCAGAAGAAGCCGAAAGAGATTGCCAAGGTGGTAGGGTGCCATTTGGCAACAGTTTACCGCATAAAAAAGTCCCTGCAGGATGATCCTAAGCAGCGGAAGCCGGGAAGCGGACGTCCGCGCTTTGCACGCCGAATGTGATCAAATCGGTCCGTGCAAAAATTGCTCGCAACCCGGTGCGTTCCACAAGAAAACTTGCAAAGGAAGCCAATATTTCGGAGAAATCCATGCGGAGAATCATCAAAGAAGACCTGCATGCATCTTCCAGAGCCAGAGTGAAACGCCACTTGATTACGGACCGGGTCAAGGAACTACGATTGACGCGTTCCAAGAGATTGCTTTCTTTGTTGAAGAAGGAAAAAATGATAATTCTGTTCTCCGAGCTTTTCAGCATCGATGCTGTGGCCAACAACCACACGGACCGGTTCATTTCACTGCAGAAAATGGAGAACGTTCCGGCAAAAGTGAAATTCAAATTTCAAACCAAACATCCGGCGGGAGTCATGATGTTTGGCTTGGTGGTGTCCAACGGTTTGAAAATGCCGCCTGTTTTCATTGATGCTGGAGTTAAAATCAATACCTAAGTGTATATCGGTATTTTAAAGGACCAAGTGCTTCCCTGGGTGAAGGCCAACTTCTCCGAGGATCAAAACGTTGTCCTACAGCAGGATGGAGCGCCGTGTCACACGTCCAATCGAACCCAACAATGGTTGAACGATAACATGAAGTTTTGGCCGAAGGATTTGTGGCCCCCTAGCAGTCCAGATCTTAATCCGTTGGATTATTCGATTTGGGCATATGTTGAAGCCTGCAAAACATCACACCCTAGTGTGAAAACCCTGAAGTCAACCATAACACGCACATGGCAGTCAATGTCGGAGGACTACGTCCGAAAGGCATGCTCTGGCTTCCGGCGTCGGCTCGAGGATGTTATTAATAAAAATGGAGGACTCATGGAATAAATTTGTTCAAAAGGACTTTATAAAGATAACTGCACTCGGAAATATTGATATTATTGCTCGAATAAGTTGAAAATGGGATTTGAAAGAAATAGAACAAATTTTCGCATTATTTTCTGCCGCACCCTGTATATAAAAATTAATTTCTGTCTGTCTGAACCTTATAGACTCGGACACTACAGAACCGATCGGCGTGAAATTTTGTAAGGAGGAGTTTTTGGGGACGGGAAAGGTTCTTAAGATAGTAAGAGACCCCTCCCTTCTCTGAAAGGGGGGGCTCCCATACAAATGAAACACATATGTCTGCATAACTCAAGAACGAATCAAGCAAATGGAACCAAATTTGGCATGTGGAGTTTTTTAAAGCAATAAATGGTTCAATGGTGGTTTGAGACCTTTTTGCCCTCTGAAGGGGGGAGCGAGGGGGTTCTCACATACAAACGAAACAAAAAAACTCAAAAACGACATACTGAGAAATTTTGTCGAAGACGGCAACTCTAGCGCTTCATTTGGCAAAGAGATACTGCAACGCCATCTCTGTGGCAATATCTGGCACTAATATGGCAATGTCAAAAGACGACAAATGACATACTGAGAAACTTTGTCCAACACGGCAACTCTCTACAACTAGTCTGGAATGTTTTGTATGCAATTCTGTTCACACATCGAAATCAAAACCTCCTTCCCTTTGTAGCAGATTCCCGGTGGCCAATGTTACTGGAACCTGGTTTTTTTGCCACAACGCATTTTTAAAACCACAACATTTCAAATGGAATATAAATATTGTGTCTAGGTTGAAATTTCATAATTCTAGAAAGGTTTGAAATCTGGGTCAATATTGACCCTAATGTCTTCCCGAGCAAAGGTTTATACCAAAGTGATAACAAGTTCCAATATCTGACTATCACTGTTTGATCACTAAATATGTTATCATTGAGGCTGAATAAACAGTCAACATAACAAAAGGGATAACAAATTAATTATATTCGTTGGATATCACAACATTAACTCGTTTTATTATCATGGAGTTAATTTTGATAACAAATTTTGTGATGTGAACAAATTACTTGAGATAATTTCAAATTATGTTACCAACATGATATCAAATTCATAAACTAATAACTGTAGTAGTGCTTTTGGTGAAAAGTTCAGTTTCATATCCATGACATGCTGGTAATATTCAGCATTCGTCAGCATGCTGATAGTATTCAGAAACTTTCGTCAAAAATCGTCTTGAAAACTTGATAACAGCTGATAACAAAATTAGTCAATGTTTATAACTAATTTTGTTAAGCGATAACATGTGAGTTCAAAATGATAATTGAGATAACAAAACTTGTTATTTATTTGATATCAGTTTGTTATTTTACTTAGCTACTTAGCTACTCAGTTTTTTTTTTCACCAGAGGGAGATTAAAAATATATATTAATAATAATATATTATCAATAAAGTATTAATAAATTAATAAATTATTTTATCATGAACTAATAAGTTCACCAAACAATGAACAAACAAAAATCAATACACTGATGAAATAGTAATAGTAATCTATATATATATACAAATGGATTTCTGTCTGTCTGTCTGTCTGTCTGACCCTAATAGGCTCGGAGACTAGGGGCAGGGGTTTTTGGGGTCGGGGAAGGTTCTTATGATAGTTTAAGACCCCTCCCCTTTCTGTAAGAGGGGGCTCCCATACAAATGAAACACAAATTTCTGCCTAACTCGAGAATTAATAAAGCAAATGGAACCAAATTTGGCATGTGGATTTTTTTGAAGGAAAGACATAATTCTAGTTTGAAACCCCTCCCCGTCCTAAAAGGGGGGGCTCCCATACACATGAAATACAATATTCTGTATAACTCGAAAACAAAAAAAGCAAATGGAACCAAATTTGGCATGTGGAAGTTTTGGAAAATGAAAAATATTTCAATGGTGATTGAGACCCCTCCCTTTTCTGCAAGGGGGGGCTCCCATACAAATGAAACACAAATTGCTGCATAACTCGAGAACTAATGAAGCAAATGGAACCAAATTTGGCATGTGGATTTTTTTGAAGGAAAGACATAATTCTGGTTTGAAACCCCTCCCCGTCCTAAAAGGGGGGCTCCCATACACATGAAATACAATATTCTGTATAACTCGAAAACAAAAAAAGCAAATGGAACCAAATTTGGCATGTGGAAGTTTTGGAAAATGAAAAATATTTCAATGGTGATTGAGACCCCTCCCTTTTCTGCAAGGGGGGGCTCCCATACAAATGAAACACAAATTGCTGCATAACTCGAGAACTAATGAAGCAAATGGAACCAAATTTGACATATGGATATTTTTGAATGAGAAAAATGTTTGTATGGTGATTTAAGACCCCTCCGGCTTCTGAAAAGGGGGGATCTCCCATACAAATGAAACACAAATTTCTGCCTAAGTCGAGAACTAATCCAGCAAATGGAACCAAATTTGGCATATGGAGGTCTTTGAAGGAGAGAAAGGTTTCTATGGTGATTTGAGACGCCTCCGCCTTCTGAATGGGGGGGGGGGGGTTCTCGAGAACTAATGAAGCAAATGGAACCAAATTTGTCAGGTGAAGTTTGTTGAAGGCATGAAATGTTTCTATGATAGTTTGAGATCCCTCCGCCTTCTGAAAGGGGGGTTAAATACAGTCACCGCCAAAATAAATTGCCCACTTTTCTCATGAACACGCTTCATCTCTGAAGTCATTGAAAAACTCGTATTCATATATTTTTCTAAGCATGATAATATTATTATTTTAAAGATGCATGTGTATTTTTGCAATGGATGATACACATTTTTGCAAAATTATTTTTTGAGCCATACGTGGTGTAAATTTGGTGTGTCATAATAAAGTGCCCAATTGAAAATGTATTATGTGTATGTAATGTTTACATCCAAACGCCCCTCGTATTCAATTTTTTGACGTTTTCAAGTGTTTGTTGATCTTCTTACGGATTTCAGTTGTCGGCCAGAAAGATTCAGTGCGAGTTATCTAAATAACCATGGATAATACGGTGGCAAGCAAAACTATTCCCTTGCAGATCCGAAAATGTGTTATTCGTGACATCGAGAAAGGTGAATCGCATCGCAAGATTGGTGAAAAGTATGAATACAGCAAAGCAGCGATTACCAAACTTTTCGCAAAGTACAAAACCTATGGTTCAGTACCTGATCGCCCAGGAAGGGGAAGGAAACGTAGAGCAGATTCCCGAACAGATGCGAGAATCATTCGAGAAGTTAAGAAAAATCCGAAGGTTACCCTCAGGGAGATCAAGGAAGTGATTCAACAACCGATCTCGGACAGTACTCTACGCAGAAGGATCACTGAACACGGTATGAAGAGCAGGTTTTGTAAGAAGTTGCCTTTTATTAGCAAAGTCAACAAAGCGAAACGCCTCAAATTTGCTCGGGAACATGCTGATAAACCTTTAGAATATTGGAAGACTGTTTTGTGGACTGATGAGCCCAAATTAGAGTTGTTCAACAGCAAAAATCCAGGGCACAGTTAAGCATGGTGGAGGGAACGTGATGGTGTGGGGGTGTTTTTCTTGGGCGGGTGTTGGTGCTTTTGTAAAAATCGGTGGTATTATGACAGCAGATTCCTACATATTGCGTGAGAATTTGGAGGTTTCGTTGGTTAAAACTGGGCTGGAAAACAAATTTGTGTTCCAGCAAGATAATGACCCAAAACATACCGCGAAGAAGTCAAAGGCATTCTTCCGTTCCTGCCGTATTAAACCTATGGAAAGGCCCCCACAGAGTCCATATCTGAACCCAATAGAGAATCTGTGGGATTCTCCATCTTGGATTCACGAGTTGATAAGACAGGAGTTACCAACAAACATAACTATTTTCAAGCTCTTGAGAATGCCTGGGAAGATCTTGACCCACAACACCTGAACAATCTGGTGGAGAGTATGCCGAAACGTTTGCAAAAACTGTTGTAGGCCAGGGGAGGACACATCAACTACTGATCACTCAACAGATTGGATCTACAACTTGTTTTTTTTTTTAAAAGAAAATAAGAAGTGGGCACTTTATTTTGACATGCATAATTTCTACTATCTTTGATCTTTCTTGAAGAAACAAATGAATTTGCAGGACAAGTGTTTTTTTATGTACCAGACAAGAAAAGAACATAATAAATATGCCATCAAAACAATAAAACTTAGAATTTTTCACTTATTTTACAGTTTGCTGCACAAAAAGGAGAAACTGGGGTAGGTGGGCACTTTTTTCTGGCGGTGACTGTACAAATGAAATACAATTACTATAAAAATGAAACACGCATAACTCGCGAGCTAATCAAGCAAATAGAACGAAATTTGGCATGTGGAGGTTTTTGGAGGCAAGAAACCGTAAGCAGTGGGAGGGCTCTCATACAAATGAAACACAAATTTCTGCAAAACTCAAGCATTATTCAAGCAAATGAAACCACATTTCGCATGTGGGGTTATTGGAGAAAGGATTTTTTATATATATTAAAATGAATTTCTGTCTGACCGATCGGCGTGAAAATTTGAATGCAGTGGTTTTTGGGGTTGGAGAAGGTTCTTATCTCGAGTAATTCAGGATTAGGGCCTAAAAGTCATTTGTAAACAATGACTTTAAACAGTGATCTCTCACGAATCACGAGAATCTCACTATATCCAGCTACTTCATATGGTAGAACAAACATTATTCTACCAAATGCTGCTTTCATTTCACGAGAGTGCTTTAAGATTCAAGAGAAATCGACATTTAAAGTCATTGTTTACAAATGGCTTTTAGGCCATTAACATGAATTACTCGAGTTATGATTGTTTGAGACCCCTTCCCCCTTCTGGAATGGGGGGAGGGTTTCCATACAAATGAAACACAAATTTCTGCATAACTTGAGAACTAATCAAGCAAATGGAACCAAAATTGGCATGTGGGGTTTTTTGAATGCAAGAAATGTTTCTATGATAATTTCAAACACAAATTTCAACCAAACATGAGAATTATCCAAGTAACTAAAACACAAACTGTGTATTTCCTGGGTGAGAATAATGTTCTGATAGAAGTTCTTAGTGAAAAAAAAACTCATTCCAAAAGAAACAACTATAAACGCGCCAGTTCTATGTAATGTTAATTCATTTAGTTGCAGGCGTAGCAAAGCTCGCACCGGGATCAGCTAGTAGTAATTAATATTTATTTCATCCAGAATATTTGTATCACATTTATTTTCACTAATATAATTATTAACTTTAGAAGCTTGTTAGTAGTGAACGAAGTAAACGAAAAACGTACGGAAGGAGTGATCAGCATATTCTACTAAAATATTCCACAACTCTAAATATTAACAAATCCTCTTCGTTGACTTTTTCTTCACATCTCCAAAGCCATGTAAAACCATTTTTATTTTTCAATACACGGTTTCCGAACGAATAATGGTAGAGTGAACAAATGTAACCATGAACCTACATATAATGCATTGTTTGGGTTGACATAGAAACCGAATGATGATATTTATATCCATTCGAAATATGAAATTCATTAATCATTCCCCTGTTTTCATCGGCCGTGTCACCAACGGTCCAATATCTCCCAAACTACCTTCATTCGTTCCTTGCTTACATCCCACTTCTCCGTATCGCGCAGAATCCTCCTCCATTCCTTTATGAAGGTTTTCCTCCGTGTGTATCGACACCAAGCAACGCACGACGACGAAGGGAAATTTTCATTCTCGTGATTCCCATTACGCCAGAATGTAGTCCACGTCCGGTGTGTCGGAAAATTTTACCCCCATAAAAGTGTGAAAATCAGTGTTACTCGTTGCGTGGAAATCTCCAAATTCAGTGCCGCAGAAAATCGCCAGGGTCGATTCCTTTGTCATATCGCACAAGAAGCCAATTGAAGCGAGCCGCACAGGCCAAGGTAAAGAAAGGTGGAAAAATGCGTTTGATCGATAAAGTCAGGGAAATCGTCACGGTCCCCGTGTCGCCCAAGTACCTTCGGATTTCGACCATTCTGATTGCAATCTACAAAGTGGTATGAATGGGCCTTCAATTAGACGTGAACAACGTAATGATGGTTTTGAAAAATATTCCCCACAGTTGATTGCCCATGTCCTGCTGTTCATCATGCTGCTGGGTTTGGCCCATGCGGAGGAAATGAGTGCAATCCTCGGGGCGGACATTGCCGATCAGAAGGAGCGGGAGGAGTATGTTTACATTCCCACCAATGCCAAAGGCGAGACCATGAACCAGCTGCGCTTCAAGTCGGCTGCCAACCTTGCGTCGGGTGAGTTGTCCTATTTTTCTCTTCTTGGCAACCCTTCAAATGCGTGTTGTTTGTTGTGTATTTTCAGTTACTCTTTGCATGCTGTACATTGGAACCACCCTGGCGACGATCTACGTGCTGAGCTGTCTGGGTCTGCTGATCGGAACGCTCCGCAATCGGCACGAGTTCTTCATCCCGTGGATGGTGGTGGACTTTTTCGGAACGTTGATCTCCGCATCCATCATGATTGCATTCGGTTACAACAAAATGGCCTACACCGTCATTGGAAAGTGGCAGTATTGTGAGTTAATTCAGTTTCAGAACTCTATGATTGCAGTTGAGACATTTTTCTATTTACCGTTTTTTTTTTTCTTCAGGGGGCTTCTGCGCCGTTATGACGGTGTTCAACGTTGTCATTTGGATGGTGGTGCGGATGTTCTACAAGAATTTGGTGCACATGACAAAGCTGCGAGAGGTGGCCGTGGTTGCCATTCCGTGTCCCTCGCCGGGATCGAAGCAAATTCCTTACCACTTCCGCAAAGAGAATATGCACCTGAGTGACGGGGGATTGAAGCACATTCTGTTCGATTCGAATGAGGCGAACTATTTGGTTTAAATTGACAGCACAGCTGGGCACGCCGTGTGTGGTGATGGTTAACAAATTGTGTGATATCGAACATATTGATGATGTATTGGCAAACGGATCTCCGGTGTCGTTTTGGCCTGTTTAAATGCTTACATTTTAAATTTCGAATGCGACGAGTGTTCAATTGATGTTGATCATTGATTGGAGAATTAATTAGGAATAATGGTCTTATCATTGTTGGAATGATACATTGCATATGATATGAATGACACTAACAATATGAACAATGCAAAACCTATGATAAACTCTCCTTAATTCCTCTACAATAAACTCTCTCTAAAGTAGTGAATAAAATATGATCTAATGTCTTACAATGTATCGTAATAGTTATTTTATTTCCATAAAAGAAGTATGAGGCTTCGGTGACAACTTCAAAAAACTATGTTGTAACGTAACTTATCAAATTTACAATGTAGATAACTCTACCAAACGACGCAAATATGTATTGTAAAGTAGCTGTTGCTACTTTCACACTTTCACTTGACTCCATAATTGTAAGAAAAAACTACAAGGTACAGCCCAATGGGGTTGTGCGCAAAGGTGACGTTGGACTACGCAGCAATCTAATTCCCATACACGTCATGGCCATCCGCTAATTGATTTAAGTCAGTCCTGAAAAGGGCCAAGAAAATTCTACTGTAATTCTTTAGAAAGCAATTGGTGGCTCTTAATTATGATACGGCCCCGGTTGTATTTTCTACGATGGTTGAGAGGGCCACTATCTCTAACGCGTAGAAGATATTTATGGATTTGTTGGTTCATTGGTTGTTCAACGCGCTTTGCTATTTACTCCGGGACGTGGCGTTTAAAGCAATGCCATGTTCAGCCGGGGCGCGGTAATGGAAATTTCAAACAGCCCAAGAGAAAAATTCATCCAAACGAACTCTTCAGTTGGCAAACTAATTTGGTCGTCCTGAAAAGGACGGATTTAGTTGACGGGGGAGAAACAGTTCGCGATTGAACTTGAGCTTTCTCTCTTGATTCATCTCACGGGATGATTGATTTTTGTCTCGTTGTCACGAGCGGCTTTTTCCCGCCAACTAGTAGCCTTCAGTAGCCATGTTTCTCGTAGCAAGGTTGACGGGAACATCGGCAACAAAAGCCAACTGCACCAACACCAACTGCGGCTGCTCGCCCAACTGCAGATCCTACTCTGCACAGCTCCACGACCGCCGGAAAACTAATTCAAAATGCGAAGGTGTACCCGTTATATAACATTCATGGCTACCTAGGAGACGTTCCTTACTTAAATATGAAGTTTGTGCGCGGAAAGTACTGTGCATTTGGTAAATTTACTATGAAAAATCGATATTATAAGACATCACTTCATATTTGCGTTAATTTTATTAGTTGCATGTTAAAAATCAATAGTTTGAAATATTTAAATCGAAGCGTGGAAAATGTTCCGATCGATTGGTGCAAACATTTTGGAAATCAATCATGGAATGACTTAGTTATTAATGTTCAAAACCTATATACTTTTCGTGACGCTCCAAATTTTCGCAATTCGAACGTGTACCCCAGTATTGAAAACACAGACGTAGTCCTACGTCAAAAAGTCTTTGTTTAAGATTGAACCTAGTATGTATTCTGAATATTTGGGATTAGGAGCACTGAACGTTTTTGGCTTCAAATTCAGCCTTTAGCTGCCTTAAAGTGAATTGTTGTTTCATATACTTTTTCCTACATTTTATCTTTCTCTCGCAAACTCATCTTGCTAATTAAAATTTATATATCTCGATTGTTAGTGAATGAACATCGAATCGAACTCCATCAGATTGCTCACAGCAAGTAAGCATACAGACATGAATATCACATAATATAGTACAGGTGTGATGAAACATTGAATATTAAGCACGGAGTGCTGAGCTCTGACAGTTGAGCACTGAATGTTGAGCACTGAGTGCTGAGCATTGACTTCTGATCACTGAGCATTGAGTGCTGAGCACTGAGCATTGAGAGCTGAGTGCTGAGCACCGAGCACTGAGTGTTAAGCACTGAGCACTGAGCACTGAGCACTGTGCACAGAGTGCTGAGCACTGAGCACTGAGCACTGAGCACTGAGCACTGAGCACTGAGCACAGAGCTCTGAGCACTGAGTGCTGAGCACTGAGTGCTGAGCACAGAGCACTGAGCACTGAGCACTAAGTCCTGAGTACTGAGCACTGAGCACTGAGTGCTGAACACTGAGCACTGAGCACTGAGTTTTGAGCACTGAGCACTGAGCACTGAGCACCGAGCTCTGAGCACTGAGTGCTGAGCACTGAGTGCTGAGCACAGAGCACTGAGCACTGAGCACTAAGTGCTGGGTACTGAGCACTGAGCACTGAGTGCTGAACACTGAGCACTGAGCACTGAGTTTTGAGCACTGAGTGCTGAGCACTGAGCACTGAGTGCTGAGTACTGAGCCACTGTGGCCGGTATCCAGGCCTAGCCACCGCCTAGCGCAACATTGTTGCATGAATTTGTCGAACGATGAACGATGTGAATGTTTATACGAGGTAAGCATTTCCTACATAAACATCCTATATCGTTCAATGGGCGATGGACTTGCATATGCTGACGCGGCGTGTCGTGTTCGGTCTGTCGCTGCGCGATAGATGTAAGAATGGAAATAAAAGATTATTCTTAGTTCAACGAGTGCAGCGAACATATCATGGCGATCCTAACTGCACAATAGGGGCATTATTTTAATTTTATTTTTATTTTGCTGAAAATGTCTTTATTGAGTAGTTTTGGATTTTTCTTACATCATACAACAAACCGCTTTTAATTAGAATTTCATTTCAATTTTCTAGAACCATTTTAAAATTTTCGTCCTATACTTTAACATGGGAGCTGTCAGTTTTATCACCACTCGGTGTCTTCTTCTTTTCTCAACCTGGATTCGTCCATTGACCTCCCGTTAAAATTTGGATGAACGCTGTACGAAAAATCGTCATCCCAAAGTTGAATGCGTATTGCATTGGAAAAGCCCTATGACGCAAATCATTTGAAATGAGGATAACAAACATCCCATTTTACATCATTCGGTAAAAACATATCAATCGCTATCAGAACTGGTACCGTCACGATTAAAGGATCGAAACCCGATCGCTTCCTACGGGGTCACGGAAAAATATTTCCTGACTCCTTCAATTTTTGTACTCCCGTTGCAGTCTTTGCTCAACGGTTGAGGAAGTGAAATGTGAAATAAATTTATGCCGTTGAATTGTTTCAAATTATTCTTAAATCGCTAATAAATCTACACACTTTTGAAACAAACATCATATTGAATTTGGTTGAGTGTCATACGAAACATGGATGATCGTCATACGGATCTAACCATAAGACAATCATCCGATTTCCGAATGCTTTTCGTTAAAGGGCGCAATCAAATTACTTTTCAGACGAACTCGAGAGGATGTTTGGGTTCAGTGATAGAGAGGCGATGGAGGACGAGGATCCTCCAGAGCAAGGGGTAGTTACCGAGGGGTGTAACATTTTAATCGACTTTTTTACTTGAACGAAATTCTCAACATACAATTGACTAAGGAGCTTGAGTGTTTCCAAAATGTTATGAATTTTAACGCACAGGAAATATTTGTGCGATTGCATTTGAAAAAAAAACACAGTATTTATACACCCCTCTATAGGATTTTGTATGGGAGTGAACTGTCACTAATCTTTTTAGTGTCATTTAATAAACTTATTTTCTTTGATTTGAAAATTGTTCACAAAATAAATCTAATTGAACGGAATATAAAAACCGACATTTATTAATTGATTAAACAACCCAATTTCTGGAACCGACTTATGCAGTAGCATTAATCATTATTTAAAAATTGTAGCTCGAAAATAACGTTGCATAGAAAAACTGTTTCACAACAAGTTGTAGTGAATAATTAACCTAATTGAAAAAAAAATAACACCGAGGAAAAACGTTTTTTATTGTGCAAAAAATTTTATGACACTAAATTTTAAGTTACTCAAACCTCTTTTATTGTCTTCATTATTTGTGAAAAAACTTGAAGATATTTGAAGAAATAATGGCATGTATTATCGTTTGTCTTAACTTATTATTGGCAGGCGAGTAGATGAAACCGTGAAGTTTTTTTTTTTTCAAAGCGGGTATCTGGAACATGAAGTAACTTTACGGAAAATCTCAGAACTTAAGGAATTTAGTACCCCCATGACGATAAGATATGCAGAAACCTACATAAATTTAAAAAAAAATCACTTGCGTAGTCCCTTAGCATGGATTATTTAGAACTATCGGAAAACTACAATACCTCTTTCAATTTGTTCGAACCTTGCAACGGAATCTCCTCATAAAAATCTTTTAAGTGAGTTAAGTTTTTTCTTTTTAATTACGTTACTTATTTTTTAAAGTATATGCGTGGTGTTTCGTCTACTATTTGCAGTCCTTCCCAGTTCCTTGTAAGGGAACGTCCATTAATTACGTCACGCAAAAATTGACTTTTTGTAACCCCCCCCCCCCCCCCCCCAATGTCACGTTTTTTGTATGGACCTTCAAATTTTTTTGTATGGATCGTCACGTTTTCTCGAACCCCCCCTCCCCCCCTACTGCGTGACATAATTAATGGACCTTCCCTAACAACATCAGTCTACTAATTACTCTCCGTCGTAAAAAAAAACTTACACACAAAAAAAAAAAAAAAAAAACAAAAACACACACACACAAACACAAACCCACAAAATATATTTTTAGCCTTTTTAAACCAAACCTTTGCCAAAGGAAATACTTTTGTTCAAAATGTGTTTTAAAAAAATAATTATTAATGTGCCTCCCCCCTGCTTAACCCCCAACTGGTGTATTCTACTTGTGTAGATTTGATATTTTGACATGGTCGTAGCTAAAATGATCTACAACGGTTTCATAAAACGTTTAAGGGAATTCTGCCGACGAAAGAAGAGGTTGAATTGATTTAAAAGCGCAGACCAACATTCAAGCTAGTAGAACAAAGTATAGCAAAATATAAAATTGAAATGAAGATACATAAAAACACTAGCAGGTTTTGCTACTTTGCGAATCGCGGTTCCGTACAGCAAGAGATAGTGATCTATTGACATTAATTCACCGTTCTCTATATTGCACACGAACTGTTTTCCCAACTGGTTATTGTAGTGACGTCATCTGCGTTTTTGTCTTTGTTATACTTTATGTGTGTGATTCAAAGCCCTTGATTTTTGTTGTTATGACATTTCTCGAAGTATTTTTTCGAGACTGAAGCGCGGAAAATCGAAGAATAATGCGGAGAAAAACTTGCGCTATTTCGAATTGATTCAGCACATCAGCATCCAACAATGTTTTTTTTTTTTTGCATTGGCTAAGAGGTACGTGAATTATGAATGTATTAAGAATAATTCTTTACAGAATTCATACTTCTAGGGGATTTTTAAACAGGCAGAATTGGTTTGTAGTTTATTGGTTCGAGTGTTCACGATAGCAACCGTATATTCGTGTGCTCCGAACATTTCATTCCATCAGATTGTGGAAATGCATCTAACAATTCAAAGGTGTGAGTAGTAATAGAATTTTTTTGATGAGATTATCTATATAATAATGAACTTGGCTCTGTAAAGTTGATTCGATTGGGCCTGTACAAATAAATGATTTAAAAAAAAAAAAAAATCTATATACTAAAAATGAGTTGGGGTTTCCTTTGTCACGATTTAACTCGCGAGCGGAAGGACCGATCGGCGTGAAATTTTGTTTGCAGAGATTTTTAGGGCCGGAGAATAATCTTATGATGGTTTGAGACCCCTCCCTTCACTGGAAAGGGGGGCTCCCATACAAATGAAACACAAATTTCTACACAACTCGAGAACTAATCAAGCAAAAGAAACTAAATTTAGCATGCGGAAGTTTTTAAAGGCAAGAAATGTTTTTATGGTAGTTTGAGACCCCTCCCCTCTCTATAAAGGGAGGCTCCAATACAAATGAAATATATATTTCTGTATATGGAACCAAATTTGGCATGTGGAGGTTTTTGGAGGAGAGAAATGTTTCCATGGAAGTTTGAGACTCCTACGCCATCTGGAACGGGGTGGGAGGGGGGCTTTTACATACAAATGCAACACAAATTTCTGCATAACTCGAGAACTAATCAAGCAAATGGAACCACATTTGGCAGGTGGAGGTTTTGGAAGGCAAGAAATGTTTCTAAGTTTACTCGAGCCCCTCCCTTCTCTGAAAGGAGGGCTCATATACAAATGAAACACAAATTTCTACACAACTCGAGAACTAATCAAGCAAAAGAAACTAAATTTAGCATGCGGAAGTTTTTAAAGGCAAGAAATGTTTTTATGGTAGTTTGAGACCCCTTCCCTCTCTATAAAGGGAGGCTCCCATACACATGAAATACATATTTCTGTATAACTCGAGAACTGATCAAGCAAAGAAATCCAAATTTAGCATGCGGAAGTTTTTGGAGGCAAGAAATGTTTTTATGGTAGTTTGAGACCCCTCCCCTCTCTATAAAGGGAGGCTCCCATACAAATGAAATACATATTTCTGTATAACTCGAGAACTGATCAAGCAAAGAAACCCAAATTTAGCATGCGGAAGTTTTTGAAGGCAAGAAATGTTTTTATGGTAGTTTGAGACCCCTCCCCTCTCTATAAAGGGAGGCTCCAATACAAATGAAATATATATTTCTGTATATGGAACCAAATTTGGCATGTGGAGGTTTTTGGAGGAGAGAAATGTTTCCATGGAAGTTTGAGACTCCTACGCCATCTGGAACGGGGTGGGAGGGGGGCTTTTACATACAAATGCAACACAAATTTCTGCATAACTCGAGAACTAATCAAGCAAATGGAACCACATTTGGCAGGTGGAGGTTTTGGAAGGCAAGAAATGTTTCTAAGTTTACTCGAGCCCCTCCCTTCTCTGAAAGGAGGGCTTATATACAAATGAAACACAAATTTCGGAATAACTCGAGAACTTATCAAGTTAATGGAACCCAATTTGGCATTTGGAGGTTTTCGAAGGCAAGAAATGTTTCTAAGGTGGTTTGAGACCCCTCCGCCTTCTGGAAGGGTAGACTCCCATAAAAATAAAACATAATTTTTAGCATAACTCGAGAGCCAATGAAGCAAATGAAACCAAATTTGGCATGTTGAGGTTTTTGGAGGCAAGAAATGTTTCTATAGCAGTTCAATACCCCTCCCCATTTTGAAGGGGAGGGGGGCTCCCCTACAAATAAAAAGCAAATTTCTGCATGACTCGAGAACTAATCAAGTAAATGAAACCACTTTTAGCATATGGAGGTTTTTGGAGGCTAGATTTCTATATACATAAAAATGAATTTCTGTCTGTCAGACCCTTATAGACACGGAAAGTTCTGAACCGACCAACGTGACAATTTATATGAAGGGGTTTTTGGGGCTGGGGAAGGTTCTTATGATTGCCCCTCCCCCCCCCACGGGGCCCCCCCCCACAAACAAAACACAAACATCACCACACCCCCCCCCCCAAACCCAAACAACAAAACAAAAATACAATGTGGGTGGGGTTGGGAGGGAAAATGTTTTTTTTTGTGTCTCCACCCCCCCCCCCCCCGGGGGGGGGGGGCCACAAAAAAAAAAAACACATTTTTTTTTTAATTTAATAGCCCAGCGCGGTGGGACGAAAACAAAAAAAAAAAAAAAAAAAAAAATTGGGGGGTTTTTTAAAAAAAAATATTTTTTGGGTTTGTGAAACCCCCCCCCCCCCGGAAGGGAGGGCTCCCATACAAATGAAACACAAATTTCAACCAAAAATGAGAATTATCCACCCGACCAGAAGGAAATAACAAAATTAATTCAAGTGTTGTTATTTAGTTATGCCTTTTTTATAACAGAGGTGGTTAGAATTTTCATCGCGGATGTAGTTAAAATAACAGAAATTGCAACAAAAAGTCCTCGAGAGGTAACAAAATTATAGCAAACTATGATATAGATATAACATAAACAAAACAAACTTTGTAACAGTTTCGTTATAATATAGCAAAATCATATCAGCTAGTGTTAGAATTTATTTATTTCTTTACGCAGATTGTGCCTCGCGGGGCAATATATCTTAATTTGTTATAAGTTTGTTCTACAATTTTCCAGATGAAAACGTCTCTAATAAATTTATATCATAAACAGTTAGTCTTAACAAGGTTAGTTATAATTTCGTTATTTTTATGTTATACCCTTCTAGTCGGGAGATAACAAAACACCAACCCTTTTTTTCCCCAGGAAAAAGAATATATTTATAAAAGAATCCCCCCCCCCACAAAAAAAAAAAAAAAAAAAACAAAAAAAAAAAAAAAAAAAAAAAAAAATAATTTAAATTTTTTTTTCTTTTTTTTACAACGGGCGCCCCCCCCCCCCCCGGTCACCCCCACACACAAAAAAAAAAAAAAAAACCAAAAAGAGAAGTTTTTTTTTTTTTTTCAAGTAAACAGAGCATACTGTGCTGATCATATGGCAGCAAATATACCACTTATACCAGTCGATTTGCTGTTTCTTCGGGCATCTGCAATCCTGATGGATATTTTGATCTAAAATTCATGGGTTTCAAACATGTAGATCTTCTAATTTTGGATCAGAATGAGGAATTCTGTACCGCTGATCTATTTACTTTGTTGTAACTGCAAAAAGATAAATGGCTACCCGGTCCGACGAAACGTCATTTTTCGTAAAAAAAAATAGTGCTCAGTGGATGTCGAATATTACACTGAAAATAAATCAATAATTTTTATTATTAAAATTGGCACCTAAATCGGTCAATTTTTGCTTCGAATTGAAATCATGTGAGCCAGTATAATTTTCATTTGCCGCACATAATTTTTAACACCCGTCACTTAATACACAGGTTCGTTTCCAATGAGACTGATATGGTCCGCACATAATTTTCAATGGAGCGAGAAATGCCATTCAAGTGTGTTTTCACTTTGCCCTATTCTATCCATCTTCGCACTTAAAACGAAATAAAAAACCGTGCGCGACAAACAATCAGCTGCTTTATCGTTCTAGAAGAAAAAAACAAACTGCAAAATGGAGAAGCAAAGTGAAGTTTACCGTGTGGTGGTTTGGGTACTTGGTTGGCCAGCGGAAGTCACTGAATTTTTTGAAGGTAATAAATTACTATAGATGTTCTTCTTTGCCATGTTAACGGTGTTTATTGTGAATATTTCAGATCTGCCGAGCATTTTTGCCATTCCCGCAGAAGAGCTGCTGAACGCGATAGCTTCAATAAGTGATGAAGTTTTTATGATGGTACAAATAAAACCTCTTTTATTCACACATTTCGTTTATTTTATTTTCATGTGGAAAAGTACAAAAAATACAATGCTAAACTTTTTATGAAAAAATAAAATCCATGCACCTTTTCACATAAAACGTATTAAAAAACTCATTTGATTTTTGCTAGGACAAGTTAATGCAATCCATGTACACTATAATTAAAATCTGTTCAGCTGTTGCACTTTGCCCAAATCTATAGGTGATTGCACTTAAATATAAGGTGCATTGTTTTTTGAGTGTATGTAACGCAATATTCGGGTATTTTCAGCTTCCTGTCTCCCTCAAGTAACACGCAAATTCTCAGACAGACGTTTGACTTCATCTCATTTACCTGTGTAAAAACATGGCTTCCCACAAGATATCAAGTGGCAATGACCTAACAGATGAGGCCACAGATTTGTTTTTATTGGTAAGGGAAAAATGGGTTGCCAGTCAAACTGTCAGACTTAATGTAGCAATAAGTTGACTAGGCGCCGTGGCGTTACTGTGCAAGATAATTCCAACGTAATTAGATTTGAAATTGTACACAACAAATTTGAATTGTTTTGTTCGAGCTTGAATGTCTGTCTGCGGTAAATACATCTATGAATATGACATCCGCGTCCTCCCAACGTAAATGTAAATCTTTTTCATGAAGTACCCAGCAAAAAAAGCAAAAAAAAAAAACATTGTTCAAACGTTTTCTGAGGACAATCAATAACCTTCAATTATTCTCAGATTCATTGGAAACAATACAACGCGTGACTGTAGTAGTGTTCACAAAATGTTACGCAGTGTAACACTTCCGAAACGAACAACCGGGGTTGAGGGAACGCCGTGGTTGTATCTTTGCTAGCCGCGTGAAAAAATTAATTTAAATATTTAGATAACTTATAAATGAAGTTATACCGTGAATATAAAAAATAGACTCTTTTGATATGGTAGGCTAGCTTGTTGTTTTGCAACCACTCATGACACAACAAAAACATGCTGCTCCGAACATAAAAATCGGTGCTTCTGCCATTGACGACCCCAATGTTCACGTTGCTGGGCGACATCTTCGATTTGCTAGTGGTTACACGAAACTAACTTAATCTGTAATGTAGAGGGGAGGGGGGGGGGGGTTGGTGGCTTGGAATCGATTTAGTGTGGTGAACTGAATCAATTTTTTTGTTTGTTTTTGGCCGTTTCGGATTGTCTTAGACACAGCACGTAGTCACAGCGTTTAACTTACTTTATTTCCCAAAGGGCGCATCTATATATTTCTCTTCCTTGTTTGTATTCTTGATAGGCCTTCAAAGCCAAAGAATGCCCAAATGCGGACATCCAGTCTACATAAAGGGTGTAGTTGTTGTTGTTTATGATGATGTTACGTGCTTCGTTCCATTCATTCCATTCGGTTTTCGATACAATTCAGGTGAGTTGAGTCGGTTTTCCATGATGACGGAAAACCCCTTAGGTCCTACTATGGTCTATGTTTATCAGATAATTGTACGGTAAAATTTCACGCTGCGCTTGCATCTGCTGCCACCACAAAGGAGTTGAGTAATTATTTTTGTTTTTGTTGTTGATAGAAGTGGTGTTGGTGGATCTCTTAAAAGCAAAAGGTATCCTAAGAAAGCCTAAGTTGCTGTGTAAACCTTGCCCATTCTTAGAAACTGACAAAACTGACAGTTGATCGTCCGCTGTAAGTATTGCTTGTTTTCCGACTTTTGGTTTTCGCTAAATTTTGTTTGTTTTGTATGTATAATGGGTATTGTTGTTGTTTTTTGTTTAATAATTATTATTTGTTTATTTAGGGGTGCAGTCTATGTTTGGTTTCTTATTTTTGTGTTAATACTTGTATTGAACGGTATCTACGGTACTTGTTTGATCAGTGATGTGTGTGGGTTATGCGCGTAAGTATATGTGCCATTTTGAATGTTTGTATATGTGAGATGCTTTGTCCATACCCGGCTTAAACTGACAGGTTGTCAATGATAGGTGTGTATGTTTACATGTCTGACGGTTACGGTGTAACAATAAAGCGCAAAAGTGTTAATAGAGTACTGCACACTGCAACCAGTATCTTAAGGGTTTTGTTCGTTTCGTTTAGAATTATTGTTTTACCATGGATGTTTGTGTACTTGTATTTATGATGAGTGTTACCTACATACTATACAGAATTTGTGTATTTGTTACTTAGATTATATTCTGTTAACATTTGGTTAGTGTTCTACTTTAAGGTAGCATTTTTTTCAACAGGCTTTTTATAGTTTTACTAGCAAAGTGTCTCCTAACGGTTGAGTACCACTAAATATCCTACCATGGTGTGTTTTAATGTGAGTTTGTAAATATACATCTGGAAGACTATATAACAATAGATTCATTGTAGATGAAACAGCGTAGATAATTAAGGTAACACACAAAATTCGAACAGATTTCGTTTCGTTCAACAAAGAGGCGCTAGAAATGAAGGCTTTCCTAGTGGTTATGTGTAATTTTACACTTGGTTTGGCACATCTTACTTGTGTTGTTTAAAAGCATCTTCGACGCTTCTTGCAGTGATCTGATCAAGCAAAACATGTGTCCAATTCGGTTGAGTCATTCAGACTGACGACGCTACACTAGTCCTAATGAGATCAACATCGAAATCTGCTTGGTAAAATATACCCCTAAAGATAGGCTACAACAGGCCGATAGATAGATCGATGAACGTGCTACTTATCTAGATAAGTTTCTCCCCGCTTAGCAGTACTGATTCGTTTGATTACAGGCTACATATTACGAGTGATAATGATTGTTCAGCGCGTGATGAAAAACTGTAAAAATCTCAACAACAAAACAGAACTGGCAAACCTTAAGGATTTCTTAGAGCAAAGAAAATAAAACAACTCAAACTTCAACTCAATAAATGATATTTTCATGCTTATAACCTTCCAATAAGACCCGCCGGAACGCGGCGGCAACGGCGCAATCGTCGGTTGTGTTCCGCGCACGGCACAGACGATCCACCTCTAGTACTGTTTAACAACATGTTTACCTCGTACAAACTTAACCACGATTCTGAAATCATCAATCATCTGAGCTAATCGTAGCGTTCCACAAAGAAGCTCTTATACCCTAAAATTATGCCTATCAACTCAACGAACGAGAATAGTCTAGCTGTCTGCAGTGGAAACCGAAATTTTCCCCACCCACATACGTTCCGTTATTCATCCCAGGCATTGGCACCGTCCTAAAAGCAAAACAAAAACAAAGCTTTGAGACAAAGAAAACACTTAATCCCAGTTCCTTAAACCTGCACTGCTCTAAGCCGACTTTTGATTGGTGTTTAAAGCGCTTCCGCTTCCTGCTGCTTGTCGGTGAAATTCACCTCCATCTGTCACCTGTCATCAATTGTTAACATGCTCGCAGCTCACTACTTCTGCTTCTGGTTTGTTTGTTTGTTTGTTTGTTTGTTTTAAAGTGTACGTGTGATTGTAATGATTTCTAAATCTCACTTGCTATTTTATAGTTTATAGAAAAAGGTGTGTTCCTAAATTCTAGGTAAAAATCAAAGGCGCGAGTGACTAAGTTCATTCCTTCTCTTGCTTCTTTAGACTCCGACCGCTTGTATACTTATCAACTAACTCCTTGCTTCGCTATTGTTCGTCCTCTTACTGTGTTAGACTTTTCTTTGTTTTTCTTTTTCGTTTTAGTACTGCTGCTCCTGCTGACCCATCTAAATAAATAATAACTTTTTCAACAGAAAAAATAAACATTCAAATGCAATTTGGGTTTCACGTGTGATAAAACAAACTATTCCTCACCCCGTCTCCCACCAAATGGGATCTTTGTAGCACTTTTCCTCTTCGACCTCTAACGTTTGTGAAGATTGTTTCCATTTTGTTTACCTTTTCTTCTTAGTTGTTTTCGAACAGTCTGTGTAGTTTATAAACACTTTAAAAAAAATTGACTATAAATAAAGCAGATTTAACTAGAGCTTTGATTTTAGGACTTATCTTACTAAAAAAAAACGAAACACTATCCATGAATGTACCTATCAAAAGTATTAAACTAGATAAACGTTCTGCCGACGCCTACTGGGAGTCCTTGGTTCTGCCCTGCTCGGCACAATATTACCGCACCCAGGAGGCCTTCTTCTTGTACTTTTTGAGCATCCGCACCGAGGAGGACGAAGACGAGGACGTGGTTTTACTCTTCTTGGGCGGCGACGGTGATGAGTACTGACTCAGATCGTCCGGCGTGTAATAACTGCGGTACGGCTGCGGTGGAGGTTGAACCACCATGCTGTATCCGGACGGTGGCGTGCTTTCCAGCTGTTGCTGCTGCTGCTGCTGCGATGGCTGGTTCTGATGGTACGGAGACCGCTGGCCGACGGGCGACTCTTCGTACGGTTCGGCCGGTCTTTTCAGGGAAGTCGCCGGCATGGGCGAGTAGTTGGTGATGCCGGCCAAGTTCAGCAGGGCATCTACGCCGGCCAGGCGGCGCTGCTCTTCCTGGTCGTCGATCACCAGATTTTGGGTATGGCTGCGTTGGGGGTGGAAACAGAAGTTAGATAGGCGGTTGCAAGGGGATGGATGGTTGAGGTGCTTACCTTTCATCGCTGCTTTCGTACGCCGCATCCGAGGACGTTCCGTTGCTGTTATTGTCGCTGTTGTTCTGACTGGAGCGTTCGCTCAGGCCAGGAGGTGGAATGCTGCCTCCTGCGGAGTACGTGTGGTCCTCACTGGGGGAGGTGGTGATAACCGGGGGTGTTCTGAAATCGATTGGAGGTTAGTTTTCCAGTTTGATGAGAAATTGCGGAATTTCAACAAGAATGTATAGTCATTTTTCGTTCGTTACATTAAACTCGTATCTCGTAGCCTTCTTAGTGAAAGATTTTCGTTCACTCAGTCTGGCTAAAAGAGCACTTACTGACAAATGAGTAAACACGCTCTTTCTCAAATTTGAACAAAAGTGCCTGTGGAGGAAACTGAGTAAAGTATACTCAGATGGTGTCATTTGGAATTTTTGCTAATTTTGAATGAAAGAAATACGGTAGTGTGGGTGTTTGTATTAATTATTTATTCTAGAAGACGTATTGTGCATGCAATAAATACTAGCGTTGTGAAGCTAGCAGCACTGTTTACTTCCGACGTTTTAAATCAAATATCTGGCAACTCTCGACCAACTAAGGTCTGTATCCGCAATAATCCGGACACCTCAAAACATGAATAAAACATAAATTTCGCATTATATTTCCGTCGTAGTTGTTTATTTCAGATTCATGGTATGTGCTTTAACAATTCGTGAAGACAAAACATAGTTATTCGGAATTTGCATAAAATCTTCGAACTTTGCGCTTAACTCCGTCCATTAGGGTGTGTACAGACTCTTCAGAAATCGTAGAAGCCGTCTTTGTCCAAATTTGCTGGAAGTGTTTGATGTCTTTGATTCCTTGCTTCTTTCCAGAAAGCTTCCGCTTCATCAGAGCCCAATATCTCTCGATTGGTCGTAGCTCTGGGCAATTTGGCGGGTTTGAGGTTTTTGGTACAATGTTCACTTGATTTGCTTGGTACCACTCCATCAAAGTCTTAGCATAGTGGCATGATGCCAAATCGGGCCAGAACAAAGGTTTTTCTTTGTGACTTTTGATGAAGGGTAGCAATCGCTTCTGCAGACACTCTTTCTGAAAGATCTCCTTGTTGATTGTGCCTGTAGTGACGAAAGATTTACTCTTTTTGCCACACGTGCAAATTGCTTGCCACACAAGGTATTTTTTGGGAAATTTCGATGTTTTCTTCGTTCTACAATACTCAGCTGTAGCATTTCTGGTCATAGCAGGATAAAAAGCCAGCCCTGGAAGCTGCTTGAAATCCTCCAGGACAGAAGTTTCATCGTCCATAAAGACGCATGAAAACTTCGTCAAATATTCGCAGTACAAACGTCGAGCCCGTGATTTTGCTGCCAAGTTCTGTTTGTCGTTGCGATTTGGAACTGTTTTTACTTTATACGACTTAAGTCCCAAACGTTGTTTTGATTTTTGGACAAAACCTGGCGACATCCCTATTTTACGAGCCACCGTTCGAATGGAGAGATTTGGGTTTTTCGTTAATATCCTTTTCACCTTTCGGCCCATGACAGGATCCAATGTTTTTGTCACTTCTCGGTTTCCTCTCCATCGTCAAACGTTCCGAAAATGATTGGAGCACATCGTGAACAGTGGATTTAGGCAAATCCAATGTTTTTGCCAGGTCCCGTATTGACAAGCCAGGATTTGCCATACGCCCGTACAAAATTTGCTCGCGCACTTGTTTTTCTATCGTCGCCATCTTGAATACTAAACATGAAATGTAAACATCAATCATAGTCTTTTTCATCATAGACTCCCAGCTATACCACAGTGAATTTTTTCATTCCTACGTGCAATATTTCAAAAGTTACAATGATTTGAAGGTGTCCGGATTAATGTGGATACAGACCTTAGTTCTTCGATCATCACGTTATTTCAAAACAATACAAAGTTGAATACGATTGACTCAAATCCGGTTTGGAGACGAACACCATCTTTGCAGGGTTGATGTCCAGCATTCTTACTACATGCCCTGCCCAACGTATCCTTCCAAATTTCGCCACTTTTTCGATGCTGGGTTCGCCGTAGAGTTGGGTACGCTCGTGGTTCATCATTCGCAGCCACACACCGTTCTCCTTGGGGTGTGAAGGTAGTTCGCCTCCCCGCGGTGCACTCTGGAAACGTTAAGCTCCCCTTAACGGCTAAAGAAACTACGGAGGAAGCGCCAAACGACGCGAGGTCCGACAGGTAGCCTTAAGTGGTCGTGTTAGGGAGATCGCGGACGATCTGGAAAGCGGCGTCCCTCCCAGACGTCCCGAACCCTGGATCATCTCGATCGGATCAGCGTCAGGTCGCAGGAGCTAACTACTAAAGACATTATCAGCGGAATCCATGGGAGACACCTCTTAGGCTCAACACTTTTACTCAACTTCAGTCGACTTCACTCCAATAGCTGTCCGAAGTTCGCGAAGCATCACCCTTGCTAGCGGTTTCGTGGGGATGTTCGCTTCCATCCGTTCTGTCGTACTCGATGGACACAACACCGTTCGCGACAAGATTCTTGAAAAAGCAGTATTTAGGGTCAGTGTGCTTTGACCGACGCAAAGCAATACACTAAAGACTGTATTCGATGAAATTTGGACACACGCAATTGTTCGTAGCTTTTTAGCGTGTGGGTAAAAATTATTGAAATTTTAACTGAATGTATTTCATTGTGTTGTGTCATTTGTGTAATGCGTTTCGTGAAAATCGGTCGAGTGATTTCAGTGATGGCTTCGAATGAAGAAATAGTGCGCCAACAAATTTTGGGCACTCACTTCGAAAACCCAAACGCTTCTCATCGATGGATCGGAAAACAGCTCGGAATCGCACATTCAACCTTATCTCATGTGATCAAAACGTTCAAGGACCGTAAGACAACCAAGCGGAAAAATGGTAGTGGCAAAAAACGTGGCACATCAAATCCGGAGAAGGCCAGGATGGTATTGAACCAATTTAAGCGTTATCCCAACATTTCGATCGGGGATGTTGCGAAAAAGGCGAAAGTTTCAGTTTGTTTTGTGCAGAAAACAATGAAACGTTCTGGATTACATGTGTACAAGGTCCAGAAGGCACCGAACCGGAGCGATAAACAGAACTCGGTGGCCAAAACTCGTGCAAGAAAACTGTACAGGGAGTGGCTCACAAAACCGTTCTGCATTGTGATGTACGATGAGACCTACATTAAAGCCGACACCAAACAAATGCCTGGACAGGAACACTACGTCGCCACCTCTAACTTGGCCGTTCCGGAGAGTGTACGGAAGAAGAAACTGTTGAAATTCGCCAAAAAATTCCTTGTCTGGCAAGCGATCTGCGGATGTGGCAAAATGAGTCAGCCCTTCATCACCTCTGGGACCGTCAACGGACAAATCTACAAGGGCGAATGCCTCCAAAAACGACTTCTGCCCTTCTTGAGATCTCACGATGGCCCGACACTGTTTTGGCCGGATTTGGCATCTTGCCACTATGCCCGGCCCGTCTTAGACTGGTACAAAGATAATAATGTAGTTTTTGTACCAAAAGACGTCAACCCTCCAAACACTCCGGAACTTCGCCCAATTGAAAAATTTTGGGCAATCATGAAGGCAAAGCTCGTTAAAACTCCAAAACTGATAGAAAATTAACTTGAACTAAAGAAAGTGTGGTTAAAAGTAAGTAAGCAAGTCGGTCCTATCATTGCCCAAAATTTGATGAAAGGGGTCAAGGCAAAGGTGCGGGCATTTGGGTTGGGTTAAAAGGTTCAATAAATCAATGATGTCAAAACTTAACCATTTAGTAGTACTTTATTTCCAGAAAGTTTGAAAAGAATCGGGCTCAAGGAAAATTTTTGGTGACCTATTTTGTGTGTCCAAATTTCATCGAATACAGTCTTTATTGTTATCCTCACGTACCCATCAGCTTGCATAGCCACTGCAACTCCTCAAGACGATCAGCCAAAGTTTGCATCCTGCAGCATCATTCGATAAGCCCACCACCGAACTTGAACAAGAATCCGGCCTTGGAATTTCGATCTGACTAACGATACTTCACCTGCCAAATCAGCATCCACCAAGCAGTACCGCCTCTGATGTTCGTCTGTGCCCCGATACAACTCATGGTTGATTGTCCCATTCAAGTAACGAAGTATCTTCTTGGCTTCAATCCAGTCCACCTTCGTTGGCGTAGACACCAGAACAGAAGTAGCGATAGCAATATCCGGTCGGCTGTTTACGGCAATCTACTCCGTCCCGAATAGTACAAAAGTTAGTACGACTTTTGGTTGATTACGTAGCTACCAGCTTCCTTACGTACCTGAATCCCAAGGAAATAAGCAAGGTTTCCCAGCTCGGTGATCTTGATGTGCTGCTTCAAAGCGTTCAGCAGCGGTTAGTAGTGAACATGACGATAAGGTCATATACATAGGAAGTACACATAGTGATCCTTGATCTGCTTCGAATAGAGACAGGGGTCTGCCTTCGACTGATGAAGCCTAGCTTTCTTCAAAATGGCATCAATTTTTTGAACCAAACTCAGGCAGCCTGCTTTGGCCCGTATAGGCTCCGTATTAGGTCCTCGTTCCCGTACCTAGAAGGTAGTCCCATAAATATCTCCTCATGTAACTAGCCGTGGAGGTATGCCGTCCTAATGTAGAGATATCTTATCTGCATGTTACGGCTACTTGCCAGCATTAGAACCGTATGGAAAGTGATATGCTGCACCACCGGCTTGAAGATCTGATCATACTCGCTTCCGTAATGCTGACAAAAGCCCTTACCTTACCTTACCAATCAGACTAAGGCCGGCGTGGCCTTTGCTGTACACAGAAGTTGTTTCCAGTGTAATCGGTCCATGGCTGTACCTCGCCAGCCTCGCTGTCTGCGGAGGGTCCACAGGTCGCCTTCTACTTGATCGATCCACCTTGCTCATTACGCGCCTCTTCTTCTTGTACCTGTCGGTTCGTTTTCGAGATACATTTTCACAGGGCTATCGTCCGATATTCTTACGACATGCCGACATGGTCAACTTTGTGGTGCGGCGAACTTTGTTCGATCTTAGCGTCCTTCGGAGTCCAAAGTAGGCACGATTGCCAGCCATAATGCGCCTTTGTATTTCTCTGCTGGTGTCGTTATCGGCGGTCACCAATGAGCCCAGATACACGAATTCGTCTACTGCCTCGATTTCATCACCGTCGATCTGAACTTGTGCTAGGAGGCTAACATTGTCTTCTCGTGAGCCTCTTCCCTTCATGTATTTTGTTTTCAACGCATTAATCACAAGCCCAATCCTACCAGCCTCAGCCTTAAGTCTGATGTACGTTTCCGCCATCGTCTCAAAGTTACGTGCTACGGTATCAACGTCGTCGGCGGAGCCAAATAGTTGGACACACTTCCTGAAGATCGTGCCACTCGTGTCTATCCCAGCTCTTCGAATCACACCCTTCAGTGCAATGTTAAACAACAAACACGACAATCCATCACCTTGCCGTAACCCTCTCCGAAATTCGAAGGGACTCGAGAGCGTCCCTGATACTCGGACGACACACATCACTCGATCCATCGTTGCTTTGATCAATTAGTTTTTCCGGAAATCCATATTCGTGCATGATTTTCCATTGCTGGTCTCGATCGATTGTATCATACGCTGATTTGAAATCGATGAAAAGATGATGTGTGGGCACGTTGTATTCGCGACATTTCTGAAGTACTTGCCGAATCGCGAAAATCTGGTCCCCACGAACTCCTTTGCAATTGGTGACAGGCGGCGGCATAACATTTGGGAGAGCAACTTGTAGGCGGCGTTCAGTAGCGTGATCGCACGATAATTGCAGCAATCCAGCTTGTCGCCCTTTTTATAGATGGGACACACTCTTCCTTCCATCCAATCTTCCGGTAAACATTCCTCCTCCCAAATCTTGGTAATTACCCAGTGCAGCGCTCTGGCCTGTGCTTCACCACCGTATTTTAATAGCTCGCTTGGGAGTTGGTCAACACCATCGGCTTTGTTGTTTTTCAACCGACCTATTTCCTCCTCAACTTCCTGAAGGGTTGGGGTCGGGGTCCTGTCATCTTCTTCGCGTGTTTCTAGATTTATTACTGTGCCACTTTCGTTCGCTGTAACATTACCGTTCAGGTGCTCGTCGAAGTACTGCTTGCACCTTTCAATCACCTCACGCTCTCCTGTGAGAAGGTTGCCATCCAGGTCTCTGCAAATATCAGCTTGTGGTACGTAGCCTTTGCGCGAGCTGTTTAACTTCTCGTAGAATTTGCGTGTGTCGTTAGCACGGTACAGTGTTTCAATTTCTTCGCGGTCTCGATCTTCCCTCTGGCGCTTTTTTCTTCGAAGAATAGAATTTTGTCTGTTCCGTGCCTGTCTATACCGATCCACATTCGCTCTCGTACGGTGTTGCAGCATTCTCGCCCGTGCTGTATTCTTCTCCTCTACTAACTGCTTGCATTCACCATCAAACCAGTCATTTTTTCGATTCGGTGCAGAAGTACCTAGTGTCACTAATGCAGTGCTACCAATGGCGGTTCGAATATTCCATCCTCAAGAGTAGCTGCGCCAAGCTGCTCTTCCGTTGGTAGGGCTGCTTCTAGCTGTTGCGCGTATTCCTGGGCAACTTCGGTTTCCCGTAGTAGCTCAATGTTAGGTCGTGGCGTCCGAAATGGACGCGTGTTGTACACCGTCTAGAGTTTTGAGCACATACAAACTGCAACTAGGTAGTGGTCCGAGTCTATATTCGCGCTGCGGTAAGTGCGAACGTTGATTATATCGAAGAAGAATTTCCCGTCGATTAGAACATGGTCGATTTGATTCTCTGTTCGTTGGTCAGGTGATCTCCAAGTGGCTTTGTGGATGTCTTTACAGGGGAAGAAGGTACTTCGGACAACTAAACCACGGGAGGCCGCAAAGTTCACGCATCGTTGGCCATTATCGTTCGATACGGTATGCAGGCTGTTAGGCCCTATTACCGGTCTGTACATTGCCTCCCGTCCTACCTGAGCGTTCATGTCACCAATGACGACTTTTACGTCCCGATGCGGGCAGCCATCATACACCTGCTCTAGCTGCGCGTAGAACGCTTCTTTTTCGTCATCGGGTCTCCCGTCGTGTGGACAGTGTACGTTGATGATGCTGTAGTTGAAGAATCGGCCCTTGATCCTCAGCTTACACATTCTAGCGTTGATCGGAAACCATCCAATCACGCGTTGACGCATTTTGCCCAGCAAAGTTCGCTATTTACATTAATCGCCAGCATCCTCCCCTTCAAAGGGCGCAGTCTATCTGAGCGTCTGTTCTCCATGTTAGGGGCGGCTCAAAACAGCGTCTGTTCTCCATGTTAGGAGCGGCTGATCATCGTCCTCGTGCCAGCGTGGACTCTAAACAGTGCTGTGCACGATGGTTCTCCGGCGAGACAGGGGGTTGGGGAAGGCCCAACAAGCCGCCCTTAAAAAATCAATGTTACAAATAATACAGAAGTTGATCGACGGTGATGAAATCGAGGTAGTAGACGAATTCGTGTATCTGGGCTCATTGATGACCACCGATAACGACACCAGCAGAGAAATACAAAGGCGCATTGTGGCTGGCAATCGTGCCTACCTTGGACTCCGAAGGACGCTAAGATCGAACAAAGTTCGCCGAACCACAAAGTTGACCATCTACAAGACATTAATTAGACCGGTAGTTCTCTACGGCCACGAAACATGGACATTGCTAGTGGAGGACCAACGCGCCCTTGGAGTCTTTGAACGGAAGGTGCTGAGTACGATCTACGGTGGAGTACAGATGGAAGACGGAACGTGGAGGAGGCGAATGAACCACGAATTGCACCAGTTGCTGGGAGAACCTCCCATCGTACACATCGCAAAAATCGGTCGACTACGATGGGCTGGGCATGTCGTAAGAATGTCGGACGACAGCCCTGTGAAAATGGTTCTCGAAAACGAACCCACAGGTACAAGAAGAAGAGGCACGCAACGAGCAAGGTGGATCGATCAAGTAGAAGGCGACCTGCGGACCCTCCGTAGACAGCGAGGCTGGCGAGGTACAGCCATGGACCGATTATAATGGAAACAACTTCTGTGTACAGCAGAGGCCACACCGGCCTTAGTCTGATTGGTAAGGTAAGGTAAGCCAGCATCCTCGATTGTAGCACTTTGATTTTATGGAGGTTATATACACTATAATTCAGACTTCTAGATTGTTTAATAATCTCAAAACTCGACATGTTACTTTGTGTACCAGTTAATCTATATCCATGAACACGACCAATATAGTATTTATTCTCAGTTAGAAACTTCAAAACAGCTCAAAAAACTCTTTCACAGCCAATATGAGAATTCCGGAAGAAATTTCATGACAAATGAAGCAGAAATTGAAAAGAATTCCAAAAATTTCATGCTTGCTGCTACAGCATCAAACCTTACATCAAACTTTGCTTTCACTAAGAATTTCCGATAGACATTCCAAAACGAAAATTTTAAACCCCCCAACACAAAACTAGCCAAAAATCCCACAAATAAAAATCCCCCATCAACCTACCCGTTGTGAAATCCCTCGGTGAAAATTTTTGGTCCGTGCTTCAGAGCCAACATGGCGGTTGCCGCGTTCACATCGTCGATCGTATCGGCGCTCCAGTCTCGTCCGATCAGCTCCCCGGTGGTCCCGTTCGGCAGAATGACACCACCGCCGTTGAAACTGCCATTCGACAGACCGTTGGATCCTGCAGTGGGGGCTCCCACCGACGACGACGACGACGACAACGACGAAGGCGGTGGTGGCAGCGGCGGAGGATGGTGATACGCCACGTGGTAAGCTCCTCCACCGCCGGCAGGTGCGTGGTGATGTTGTTGATGGTGAGCGTGACCTGCGTGCTGATGGGGAAGATCTCCATCGTAGTCGATCGGAGTCGACGACCGGCTGAAGTCATCCCCGTCCAGATCCGACGGATGTTGCTGCCCGTGCAGATGGTGCTGCAGGTGGACACCGTTTTGTGCGTCACCCGGGGCTAAACGACTAGCGAGGTACGGAAAGTTGTCCTGCGCAAAGGAAGGGGTTAGCGAATTGTTGTCAGTTTGCTATCATGGATCTACTACCTTGGAATAACTACTGCCAACACTACTAGTGGGGCTGTCAGTGGAGCGTTGATGCTGTTGCTGAGCCTGCTGTTGCATTGCTTTGTAAGTGGTCTTGTCGATTCCGGACCCGGAATGGAACGGCGATCGCGACAGTGCCTGGATCAGGTTGGGCCGATACTGCGGTTCAACCATCCACAGCGAACCTTTGCCGAGATTCTGCGGAAGAGGCGTACCCTCATCAAGTCCTGGTTGCGAAGGCATCAACTGCCCACTAGTTGTACTTACCGCTGCCTTCTCCACCTTCTGGAAGCATTTGTTCAGCGACAGGTTATGCCGGACGCTGTTCTTCCATCCGGCCGGAGCGGTCTTAAAGTACGGAAAGTGCTGCACAATCCAAGCGTAGATCTCCTTCACCGGGAGAGCCTTTTGCTGGGCGTTCTCGATCGCCATGAAGATCAACGAACTGGTGGAAGAATTGGAAGGAGGTTAGATTAATCACTGTTTGAGATTATCCAGAGTCAGGCAACGTACCTAAAGCTGAACGGCGGTTTGCTATGGACGTGAACCTGTGGATCGTATGGCACATTGGTCGGATGCTTTGCTTTTGGTGGCGATAGTTTAGCTTGTTGCTGCTGAGGCTGCGGCGAAGTTGGAGGATGCAGTGGAAGTACATGAACTCCACCGTTGATCGATTGCCCCTGTGGATGATGTTGAGGCGACAGTGGAGGCGATGGTGGTCTCATGTTGCTGCCACCGCCAACGTAGGTACTACTGTATTCGTCACTGCTGACGTTTGGTGAGGTGGCCATTGACGGATAACCGTTCTTCATCGGTGCCGACGGGTACTGGCGCTCGTCGATGACTTCCCCTTCCTCGTACTTCATAGCACTGTAAGCAAAACTTCTGAATTTTGAAACCGAGATTGAAGCGGAACTCTCATTAAAGGAACTCACCTAGCTTGCTGTTTGGTCGGTGTCACGTAGGAGCTGCTGACCTGCTTCAACTGCTTCACGTGCTCCTCTCGCAGGTACTTTTTGTGAAAGTGCTGATGCGGCGTGCTTGCACCACTGGCATTTCCATTCTGCCCGGATCCGGTGGGATTAGGCGACGGTGCGGAATTGTACAGCGAAGAAGTGGACGAAGCGGACGAGGCACAGGAAACTGTGGACGACGGTGACTTCAGTTCCTTGTCGTCGGCGGAGATCACTGGGTACTCAATTATGGGGTTCCCGTTGATGGTGGTGATCGTTTTGTGGCCACCTCCGTTGCTAAGCTGGAACGTGTGATGAGTAGGTCCTCCGCCAACCGTCAGATGGCGACCGTGTGACTGGATCGTTTCCGTACAGTAGACACCGATGCTCTGTGGAATGAAGGGAACAAGTTAGATGGATTGACTGGTTTGGGGGTTTGAGGGTTTGACGCTTACGTGATCCGAGGATGAGTTGGCGGAGGACGTGTTGTCCTCCGACACGCTGGAATCCTCCACAAAGTCACTGGTTGGTGATAGATGACCACCTGCTTGTCGTGGACTGTCCGGCGAAGACACTGGGACCTTGGACAGATTTATTCCTGGAAACGCGATCAACAAAGAAATTGAATTTAGCAAGGGGAATTGTCAACCTTCGACGACGACGACACCCACATGAGGTTATGCTAACGACGACAACGATCGTAAAATAAATTGCAACCACACAGCATGCCATTTCACTAATAGATCAATAATGCACAGTGCTTCTGCGATGCGATGCGTCTCTTTTTCCCTCATCGCCGTTTGATCCTTGACAACAGCGAGTCATTGACTGTCGAGTTATTGGGCGCTTCGCAAACAAGACAACAAGCATTCTACAGTAGGAATCAGGACGGACCATGCGGGCCAATAACCTTTGGCTATTTCGGTTGATACCGAGCCAGGCAACATCAGTTGCTACGGAAAAGAAAACAATTCGCACAGAAACTATTTTTGCATCGCACGATGCACGGTGAGACGCATCACGACGGTCGTCCCGTGCCAAAAAGTGATCCACCCACCGTGCTCTCGCCATTCTTCCTGCTTGCAGCATGAGACATGAGAAAATGCTTCACCTCTACCGAAAGCGAAAACTATTTAAACCAGAACCGCCCCTTCCCACCCACCTGTCACTTGAAGCAAAAACGCAAAGCACGCCACGATCGTCGCCATTTTGCAACTAGAAATAAATCAAAATAGAACGCTCCGTTGTTTACACTAACCTTTCAGCAGATTCTTATCGTGCAGCCAAGTGAGCGGGGTCAGTTCCTCATCGTTGGTGTTGACGACGATGCTGGTCCCGGCCCCGTTCGTCGCCAGCACGGTTCCATTGCGGATCGAGTGCTGCTGATGATGGTGTGCGGGATGATTATTGTTGTGACTATTGTGGCTACCGGCGCTGCCGTGGTGGCTGTGGCTGCCACCGCTGGTCGTAATGACCACGTTGTTGTTGTTGATGAAGTCGTGCTCCACGCTGCTCATGTCCATCTGTTCCGTGGCGAGCAGGACAATGTTTCCGACGCCGTTCATGCCGTCCGTGGTGGCTGCGGAAATGGGGGAAACGAGAGGGTGGTTGATGGTTAGTTTGGTGTTGGTTTCGGTTCTGTTCATTTCAAGAATCAGGTTCTATGCACTTTTGCGAAGCTATTCTACGAATCTCGGGAACATTTAAGAAGTTCTCAGGATCTCTTAAATTTAAACTAATGCAGTTCAAATATTGCTAATGTTCTTGTAAAGTTCTATGGAACTTTCTGAACTTTCCCAAGCATTTACGAAGATTTGCAGACTGTTCGGAATTTTCTACTCTTTTAAATGTCTAAATGTCTGTAAGCTTGAGGGAAACTATCTAAATATCTATGAAAACATCAAATTTTCCAGATTAGAAGTTACCGGGATGCTGTAAAGTTGTCCGAGACTTCCAGATGATGAACGAACTTTCATTGAATTACTTGAATATATTTCAATCAGGGCTGCCAAATGTCGTTTCCAATGAAAAAACTTGAACGGTTTTTGCTGAAAAACTCATTGGGCGAGGAATGATGGTCGACAAGACATGAACATGAACAAGACCTGACCTGACCTGTTTCTTCTCTTGAAAGTAAGATGGCCTGTTTTTTCATTGTCGCATGACGGCTGTGAGATCTACGTGTTTAGTTTTTGGAAATATGTTTTTTATGGAAATGTACTGGGATTTTCTAGAACCTCTCGGGACATATAAAACTCCTTGTTTTAGTTATATGTTAAAAATATCTTGAACTTTCCAAACTTCCAAAGCTCTTCTACGGAAATTCCTGGGATTGAATGGATTTCTTTAAAGGTATCCGAGCGAATTTGTAGATCTTCGAAACTTTCTGCAGCGGCCCGTCTCGTAAAACGACGGCAGCCTTTTTTTAAATTGACCACTCGTTTCTGAAGTTCCTGGATAGCCTCCAAATTATTCGAAAACTTCTGATCAGTTTCGATGTTCAACGATCTGTTTCAAATTGATATTGTATATAGTTCATTAATACTTCCAGCGCTGTTCCGGAACCCTCCGGACAATTCTAACGTGCTTGAGAGTTCACTAAATTTCTTTACTGTGCATTAGATTCTGGAATTTTACGGACCTTTAAAAAATTATCAGAGAGTTTCTTCAGTTCCCTGAAACAAAAGTTTCATGAAATAGTCTGCAGTTCTAAGATTTTGACTGAAGTTTTTTGTCTGTTTGAGTAGGCCTTCGAACGGGTCGAATATGCTCATGATTTCCCCTAGTAGCACACTTGTTGCCATTCCGTTGAGATAACATAAATATGACTTATGTTGGATGTAGTCAACCAGATAGGGATCAAAAGCAGAACAATGTGGCCAGAATCCGTGTCATAGAACTGTATGATCAGGTGTTGACAAAATTCAATGACCGCCTCCTCATGGATGATGAAACCTATGTAAAGGCCGATTTCAAACAGCTACCGGGACAAAAATTTTACTTGGCTACGGCTCGGGGAGATGTTCCTGCCAAATTTAAGTTTGTGTTTGCAGAAAAATTTGCACGTAAATACATGATTTGGCAAGGCATCTGTAGCTGCGGCAGGAAGACCAAGTTTTTCATCATTGATAAGACATTGAATTCAGAGCTGTACAGAACGGAATGTCTCCAAAAGCGAATATTGCCATTCATCAGATCCCACAATGAACCTGTCATGTTTTGGCCAGATCTTGCAAGCTAAAACAGTAAAACAGTGCTACAGTGGTATGAAACCAACGGGATTCAGTTTATACCGACTCAGACCAATAGAGAGATTTTGGGCTATTATGAAGAGGAAGCTGAAGGTGAATAACAGTGTCGTCAAAAGAATAAAATTTCTTCGAATTCGAGATGATTAATTTTTTTCTTGTATTTTTCCTCTAAAGTTCACATAAAGTTGAACATTTTAGATAAACAGAATACTATTTTGTTAATGTATATCCAAAATGTGCGCAATAGTCTACGTTCCAATTCTAACTGGGCCACACCTTCATCACCTGACCCTGTTTCCTTTCTGTTCCTGTCACAAACATTGCATGGGCATTCGTAACACCCGCTGCCGGCTAAATGCAATGTAGATCGACACTGAACATGGTTTCAACGGATTTGCCAACGTAAATAATCGATGCTTGCCCTTGTGAACTTCGATAAGTTCATACCGACAACGCCTGAATACATATCGTGTGCCTTCCGGCGGATTCCACGTTACTTTTCGAGACTTCTTATCCGGATTGATACAGTATACAGGGTGCGGCAGAAAATAATGCGAAAATTTGTTCTATTTCTTTCAAATCCCATTTTCAACTAATTCAAGCAATAATATCAATATTTTCGAGTGCAGTTATCTTTATAAAGTCCTTTTGAACAAATTTATTCAATCTGTCCTCCATTTTTTTAATAACATCCTCGAGCCGACAACGGAAGCCAGAGCATGCCTTTCGGACGTAGTCCTCCGACATTGACTGCCATGTGCGTGTTTTGGTTGACTTCAGGGTTTTCACACTAGGGTGTGATGTTTTGCAGGCTCGTGCTTCAACATATGCCCAAATCGAATAATCCAACGGATTAAGATCTGGACTGCTAGGGGGCCACAAATCCTTCGGCCAAAACTTCAATTTTTCGTTCAACCATTGTTGGGTTCGATTGGACGTGTGACACGGCGCTCCATCCTGCTGTAGGACAACGTTTTGGTCCTCGGAGAAGTTGGCCTTCACCCAGGGAAGCACTTGGTCCTTTAAAATGCCGATATACACTTCGGTATTGATTTTAACTCCAGCATCAATGAAAACAGGCGGCATTTTCAAACCGTTGGACGCCACCAAGCCAAACATCATGACACCAGCCGGATGTTTGGTTTGAAATTTGAATTTCACTTTTTCCGGAACGTTCTCCATTTTCTGCGGTGAAATGAACCGGTCCGTGCGGCTGTTGGCCACAGCATCGATGCTGAAAAGCGTTTCGTCGGAGAACAAGATTATCATTTTTCCTTCTTCAACAAGGAAAGCAATCTCTTGGAACGAGTCACTCGTAGTTCCTTGACCCGGTCCGTAATCAGGTGGCGTTTCACTCTGGCTCTGGAAGATGCATGCAGGTCTTCTTTGATGATTCCCCGCATGGATTTCTCCGAAATATTGGCTTCCTTTGCAAGTTATCTTATGGAACGCACCGTGTTGCGAGCAATTTTTTCACGGGCCGATTTGATCACGTTCGGCGTGCGTGCAAAGCCCGGACGTCCGCTTCCCGGCTTTCGCTGCTTATGACCATCCTGCAAGGACTTTTTTATGCGGTAAACTGTTGCCAAATGGCACCCTACCACCTTGGCAATCTCTTTCGGCTTCTTCTGGGCGAGCAACAAACTGGTGATCACTTCTTTCGCGAACATTTTGACGAATTTGCAATAAAACAACTAGAATGTTTGGATGCAGCACTTGAAAGTAAACATAAACAAATACACTTTCGACAGAAATGAGTCACTAGCTACACGAGTTAACCCAATACTCAAGTTTGAACATTTTCGCATTATTTTCTGCCGCACCCTATAGTTATTTTCCGGGCTAAAATCCAATCGTTAAGCTTCCGTAAAATCCGTTTGAATTGACCGTCACTTAGCCATTTGCCTGAGGTTGATTGAAGATATTTCTGTTATTGACGGTAAAAACATAATCGATGAATACTAGACAAAATCGTCAAAAGGTCACAAGTCACAATTGTAAACAATGACTTCAAACGTAAATTTCCTGGAAATGCCAGGTTGCTAACATCTATATCCACTACCGACACAAAGGAAATAATTCCCTGTATCTGTTTCCGGTGCTATTTTGTTTGTGGGAGCAAGCAGATCCCAGAAAAATACGCTAGATGTCATTGTTTACAAATGTTACTTTCGACCTTTTGACGATTTTGTCTAGAATAGGAATGCACGAATGAATTTAATTGACTGAAGTAAAAGTGTATGTTGTTTTAGAACGATTTCTCGATCAGTGGCCCGATATTTTGAAAGATTTGAAATCTTTTGAAAATTTTAAATTGGCCAGATTGACTGACCCCTTGTAAGAATTACTCTGACACGTCAACTTCAAATGTCTAATAAACAAAGAATGAATTGACAGAACGAAATGAAATTTTAAGTACGTTCCTATGAAAGATGAAATATTAAAATGGCATAAAATGCTTGGTTTTTCTACTGCTCCATAGATTTCGCTTTAAAAACTTTTTGACTAACCTAGTATTCTGTCAAAATAACATAGCGACTCAAAACAAAACAAACAAAAATTCTAGTGCCGAAAAGTGCAAGAATATATTGCAAGGTACAAGGTATACTTGGGATTAATGGAGTCCTGAAGCAGTAAACTAATTTTGAATCGCCAGTTTCCTATTGACTGTTGGATCCCTATTCATTCGCTTTTCGGTGCAAGAATCTTTGTCTGTATTTTGATTATCTGTGTTATTTTGACTGAATGTATGAGGTGTTTTTCGTTGGTAGTTATGTTTTAAAGGGTAATTCGTTTAGCTTACGGCTGAGCTAGGGACAGATGTGCTGGTACTTCCTGAGCTATGTTTTTAGACTAACATTTAAAAAGGGCGGTTTTCCAAAATCACGAAACCGAGAAAAATGGAGGCATGGATTGGAATACGAAAATCAAATCCTATTTTCCATAGAAAGCTCCAATTAAACCTTTTTTCATGCTAAAATTTTGTATGATAATGTAGTTCTTAACCTTTTCACGCAATATATACCGAAAAATGTTTTATTGAGTTAAAAATTGATACAAACAAAAATACGCCCTGTTTATTTTTAGAGTGTTATTGCGCCTTAGGTTTTTCGCCTGTTAAACTGCCAGCACTGGAAACTCGCCGTTAAATTTTGGCATCTTGTTTGTTATTTCGCCTACGCTCTTCAGCCACATTCACCAAGTGGTGAGGACCCAATGTTTTCAATTTTTAAAGACGTCGAATTCTATGCTTCACCTACCAAAACAGTTAATTTTACTAATTAGATGAGTCTAGGTACTACTAGGAAAGTCAGAGGTAAGTGATTCTATCGAATGACTACTTTTTTTATTGTACTAATTGAATTGCGAATTTTTAATCATGTTTTTACAGTCATAGACATAGATAATGCGATGGAATCAAAGCTGCGACATCGAATGAGGAGACCTGAGGGCTGGATCAATTCTCGGGTACTTTTTCAAACAGACGTATGTCATTTTGTAAACAAAGAGGGGAAGTAAGATTCAAACGTAAATTTCTCGAAACCCTTAGCACTTTCATGCAAACTTGGGCCACCAACACAAGGAATAACATTGCTTTACATGATTGTGATGCTACTTTATGTGAGGGTACTGAGAATTTCGAGAAATTTACTTTTGAATCTTACTTCCCCTCTTTGTTTACAAAATGACATACGTCTGTTTGAAAAAGTTTCCGAGAATTAGTTTGGCCGGGGGGCCGAAGGGAGTGAAACCCCAATTTTTTCCCGCCAACCCCCCCACCCGCCTTTATAATCCCCCCGCCTCCCCACAAAGGAAAAAACATGGCCCCCCGTTACGAAATCTGAGTTGACCTAAACAAAGGTCATAAATGTCTTAAATAAATTAATAAATAAATTTGTTTTCTTCAACGCGAAGCAAAATCATTTGATAAAATCTCGATGAAACCTTGCCCTTAGCAAGTAAAACAAGTAAAAACTATCGACGGCGTAGCAACAATCAAAGGAAATCAACAACCTTATGTCCACGGCATAATTCCAATTTGACATTTTAACGGGCGAAAATATGCGGCGAAATGACTTCTGCTTTGTGATTAGGGCGTAATGGTTATTTTCAAGTTTTGATAAAGAAAGTTATATTTACGCATAAAATCCGTAAATATATACTTCAAGATCAAGGGGAAATGCGTAGGGTAACGGGATGTAATGTTAGCCTATCACCTTCATTCGGCCTATGTATTAAATAGGTCATGATTTAGCGATAATCAACAAAATCATGTTGCTATTAGGATGATCGATGTAATCCGAATCAATTGAGACAATATTATTCAACTTATAGTTGTTCACTTCCGCGTAATTTTCGATTTCTTGAACTTTTGGGGCATCATGATTTCACTGGTTAAGCTGAACAGATGATCTACACGATCTTCAAGTGATCTAAATTTGGCTTAATTGAATCGATAAAGCGAGTAATGCAGTCTGGATGTACAGAAAATAGTTACACGTTACAAAATCACTGTTCACATAGCTTAAATAACAATGACTTTACAAGAAAATCATAGACTCAATGTTGGGAACATATTTTTTTGTATGTTCCCAACTATGGCCTGTTGTACCAATAACGTACTAAAAAGGTTGTTATTGGTAAAATTTAAATTGCAAGAGTTTGCGGTTGTTTATATTCAAGTGGCTCATCTAAACACAAACCGAGGGATCAAAATCATAGTATAGTGAATTATAATGTTTTCATTATTGAATGGCTGATAAATCATATATGAACATCACTTAAGTGTTTCGATGTAGTTTTAATTTAGTTTGTTTTGTGAAAATGTGTGTTAAGTAAAGCGAATACAGCTGACAATGCCTTAATTCATAAAATTAGAAGAAAAAACCGTACAAAGAGTGCGTTTAACAATAAGTTTATCGAATGGGACGAAGTTGCATTCACAAATAGACCCAATTTGGTGTTTATAGACCGACATTAAATCCATATCCATCGAAAGTTTCTGAGTTTATAAAAAGCGTTGTGTAACTTTTCGGGATACATACTACCAAATGTCTTATCAAACTTATCTTAGCAAGTGTATAACTAGTTGAATCTTGCTTACAGCTTCAAAACTTTATGAGTTATAATGAAAAATGTAATCGATCGTTGCATAATAGGCTGAGTCAAGGGACACATACCCTATATGATGATAAAAATAGTGTTTGCCTGAAATATTAAACTATTAAAGGGTGTCCACGATGAAATTGCCACACTATGAAATTGCTCTAACTTTTTAACCGTTGGGTAGAATTTAATGAAAATTTGGGTGGATTTAGTTCATAGTGCATTATTTACATCCTGCAAGTTATAAAGTCCTGTGATCAAATCGCGGAAATGGAGTCGAAAGAACAGCTCGTGCGTGATAAAATCTTGCGCATTCATCACGAGAACAAGGATCTCTCGCATCGTTCCATCGCTAAAACGTTGGGAATCGCGAATTCCACGGTGTCGCGAGTGATTAAGCGGTTCGAGGAACGGTTGACCACCGATCGGAAGCCCAGAAGTGAAGGAAAAAGTGCTCCGTACAACACCAAAAATCACAACCGCGTAGTTGGGGCCTTCAACCGAAATCCGAACGCCTCCGTTCGGGATGTGGCTAAGCAGCTGCAGCTAAGCCGAAGTTTTGTCCAGAAGGCCAAAACTAAGGCTGGGCTTCGAACGTTCACGTTACAAAAGGCCCCTAAACGCGACGAGAAGCAGAACAAGTCCGCCAAAACCCGTGCCAGGAAGTTGTACCTCAACATGCTGACGAAAGTTGAATGCTGCATCATGGACGACGAAACATATGTGAAGGCCGACTTCAAACAGATGCCCGGCAACTTGTTTTTCACGGCCAAGGATAAGTTCAGCGTTCCGGAGCATGTCCGCACTCAGAAGATGTCCAAATTTGCGAAGAAATTCCTGGTTTGGCAAGCCATCTGCACGTGCGGGAAGCGGAGTGCACCTTTCGTGACCCAGGACACGATGAACGGACAGGTGTACATAAAAGAGTGCCTCCAGAAGCGGCTGCTTCCTCTCCTGAAGGCCCACAACGTCCCAACAATCTTCTGGCCGGATTTGGCCTCATGCCACTACTCCAAGGACGTGCTGAAGTGGTATGCGGACAATAAGGTCAATTTCGTGCCGAAAATGTTCAACCCTCCCAACAGTCCGGAGCTCCGCCCCATCGAGAAGTACTGGGCGATTATGAAGCAGCACCTTCTTAAACGACCTAAGGTAGTGAAGACAGTCGAGGAACTGAAGAAAGTATGGGTGTACATGCAAAAAACGGTTGATTCACAGGTTGTGCAGAATCTTATGGCCGGGGTTAAGGCCAAGGTGCGGGCATTTGCGTATGGACTGTAAATAAAATACGAGTAAAATGGTAAAATGAAGTTTAATAGTTATTTCTCAATCCCTGAAAATTTGATGGCAATCGGATGAAAACTAGAATTTTGCGAATCAATTTTGTGTGTGGCAATTTCATCGTGGACACCCTTTAGTCAGGATTTCAAGCAAACTGAAAAAAAGCGGTAGAACAGCAAAATAACTAGAGCAATGTGTGCTCTGGAAGAACGCCATAGTTTATTTTTCTTGTTTAAGGAAGTGCATGATTGATTTTAATGTCATTGCCAAGGTAAATTAGTTGTTCTGAAATTGTTCAATCAAAATAGAATACAATATGATTTGTTTACATGTTGGCTCTTCCGCCCTTTTCAAATGTTAGTTTAGAATTAAATCTATACATCTCACACTAGAATCACGGGTTCGAATCTCACCCCCGCACAAGTTACGAAAATACCCAAAAGGTGTTTGAGTGACTACGACGGGAGGCGAACCAGCCCAGGGCTGAAAATCTCGATAATCAGAAAACGAAAAAAAATATTTTAAAAATCCATTTTGACTATCCAGCTCCTGGTTTTAGGACATATATATAACACGACAAACGATTTTCAAACGTTTTTTAAGGTTCTGATCTTAATGGCCTTATATGGACTTTTCAAAAGTTTTTCAGTTCTCTGTCACGGAATTTCTGAAGTCCTAACTTCTCCGGTATGCTCACAACTCCAACGAAGTTTACTGCCTTTTTGCCATATTTTTCAATTCAGTCCACACCGTTGGGTCACCGTTGGGCGACCCCGGCATAGTGGTTAACATCCATACCTCTCACGCCGAAGTCACGAGTTCGACTCTCACCCCCAGGAGAAGTTTCGAAAATACCCTAAAAGAGATATTTGAGTGACTACGACGGGAGATGACAATCTCTATAATCAAGAAACAAAAAAAAAAACACCTTTGGGATTTTCTGAGGCGAATAATCTCTGATCATGTCTTTCTTTGAAAGGGAAGTAAAGCCATTGGTCCCGGTCCATGTGATGATGGGTTCAATAGGCAGGGTCCTCGTCGACTCCCTAGCGTAACGAAGTAGCTTAAAGTCACATCAATATAGAATAAATTTTTTTTCTATTTTTGAAGGCTTTAGGTTCTCCGGACTCTTGGATTTTGCAAACTTTTCTGAAACTTTAAAGACTGTTAGATTGTTAGTTAACTTGTATACAGTTATAAAATGCTTTCAATTCCCAGAGAGCTTTTTCGTGGAATTTTAGAAGTTTAAAGGTGTCTAAAACTTTTAGAAGGATTTTCGTTGAAAATTGCAGTCCTTTTAAAATTTCCATTTTTCAACTCCTTCAGTCTTTTCATTGTAATTTGAACATTTCTGAAGAGGTCCCTTTATGATAAATTCTTCTAAATTATAAGGACTTTTTTTATTTCCGTGGCCCTTTAAGAATTTCTTTCCGACATTCCGGCGACTCTTGCAGTTCTCTGGACGATCCTGAATTGAATTTCTAGAACATTTGTTAAATTTTCCCGGGATTTCTGTAATTTCCTGGCCTTTACAAAAGTTACCCGTACAGTTTTGAAGTTCTCAAATAGCTGTTAGGCAAAAGTCTGAGTAATTCAATAATAACATTTCTTGCGGAAATGGCATTCTATAAAATATGATTTTCAGCTCATTTGGATATATTAGCCATTCAAATACAATGATTGAAAAACATTGACTGAATGTGTTTGCTTGGAATTTCTTAGTTTTGTGTTTTGCCACAATCTTTCCGGAACCTCTGTATCCAAAAATCAATATCGTTAAACTCCAACCCCATTTGCACTGAAAAATGCGATTTCCCATCAAGATAATTCCTCGGACTATATGCACTTCAACATGCCACAGCAACAATTATGAGGTCTCCCCTCCTCGCCTAAGACAACATTCGCAGTTGACAAGCATTGCCTCATTTTCTTCATCCTTCAACCACGACCACAAGCCACGATAGGCCCCCTAAGTCCTTAAGCCCTAAAATTAGATGAAAAAAAAGAAAGAAAGCGGCCTCACTCACTTATATAATTCTCGCCGAGTTGTCCTTGCTGCAGTACCACCAATTTGGACGTCGCCGCCGTCGACGACGAGGACAAGGACGGGGGTGGCGCCACGACCGTCGCCGTCGATGACGCTGTCGCAGCGTTGCTATGGCCCGCCGTTGCTAGGCTACCCGAATTGATGATTGTGGCACTGTTTGGCGCAGAGTAATATTGCTGCTGCCCTAGGTGACCGTGATGGCTGTGATTACCGCCAATGCCGCCGTTCAGTGCAGTACTAGAGCTGATGGTGCCATTGTTCGCGGAGGTGGTGGTAGCGGCATAGCTGTGGATCGGAATCATTGCGTGACCATTGTGACTACCGCCACCGCCGCCACCTCCACTACTCAGGTTAATCGTGTAGGTTTGATGATTGTTGCTGTTTCCACCGCCGACGCCACTACCACTAATTATGATATTGTTGTTGTGATTCTTAAAGCTAGTGTTGTTGTTGATTATTATACTGTGATTACTGCCTGCGCCACCACCGTTGGTGGCGCTGCTGATTGCACTACTGTTCTGATTGGTGTTACCGGTTGCAGCAATAATATGATGCTGCTGCTGGTGTTGTTGAGCCAGGTGTTGCTGCAGGATTAGCTGATGATTAGCCTCCAAGGGAATCGACGAGAGCACCATGCTGGAGCCGATGGACGCTGAGGTTACGTCTACTGAATGTCCCGGACCCGGACTCGGAACGGGTGACGAAGTTTCTACTGTTACGTGACCACCAATAATTGTACTTATTCCGCCTCCACCGCCGCCACCATCACCATCATCATGCGAAGGATGCCGCTCTGGAGACATTCTGGAAAAGGAAAAAGGAGAAGACACAAATGAAACAGAGCAGTCCAGTCGGAATGCAATTTAAAAACAATTCGTAGAGACAAAACCCCAAGCAGAGTGTAATTAAACTCACAGATTCTACTGCCGCCATGTCACACTGGACGACGGGAATTTGCTTGATAAAGGACAGGGACAGGACGCTGCAGCCGAATACGAACTGCAAAAAATCTCAATCGATTTAACAACAGGAATCTCCTGCACCTTTCACTCTCTCGCACACTCTCTTTTCTCGTGCCCTTCTCCCTTTTCCAGCACGATTTTAACATTTCTCTTTGAGCGTGGATTGAATTTGATACCTGAGTTCGATTTGTTTGTTTTTTTTCTACCACCCCTGCCACCACATTTGACGTGTGTCGAGTCGAAACTGCAAATTTCCTTACACCTGTGCTTCGGAATCGACCCCCATAAACAAACGAGGAGGTAGATGGGTTGCCCCGACAACGACCCTAGCGGTAAACAAAGGCCTTCTTCGGCAAAAACGGTGCACGCTACTTGACCTTGACCTTCTTCGAAATGGCCCTTGCTTTCCATCGTTGCCTAGGATAGCCCTAAATATTTTCGCTTTTATCCATGGCAGCTTCTGTTTTGATGCATCGGTACTGCAGGACTGTTTCTCGAGAATAACTTGTTTACGTTGGCAACCGCAGAAATTCGCGAAGCTTTCCGCTCATTATTTGTGAGCGAGCGTTCGTCAAACCGGTTCACGCTTCCAATGTGTATTTTCCGAACATTTTTTTACGCTTCTTTCGTCACTCTACCTCAAACGATGAAAAAAAAAAAAGTAAAGAAGTTTGTGAATTGTGTGGCACCCCGAAAAATTATGTGCGTGTCTCACTTTCACATTCAAAGGGTGCGTGCTCTAGATGGATTTTCTGAAAACAGTGAGAAGGTTATGTTGAATACACTTGCACCTCCCGATTTTCCATTAGCTTAATGATGCCGTGTCCCACATCTAACCGTTTTATATCCCCTGTCGAATCCCCGCACCAATAGTTTCCAACCCTGGCCATGATGACACTCCACGAAACCCTATTAGAGATACGTCAAAGCTGGTTTACCATATTACTGACCGACGAACGTCGAGCACGGCACAGCTCCAAAGAGGAAGGGAAGATAAACTACTAATCCCCGGTGACAAATTTCACTTGATTAAACTCACAGATCGAAGCAATCACTTGCTGGTTGGGTCGAGTGACATTTTTAATCCAATCTACTGATTCAGTCATTCTGAACAGCGGTCAGATATTTTTGAAAACATTTTCTGATGGTTCGTAGAGAAATGCGGCGCCGCTGACATCACTGACAAAGGAAGTCCTGTTTTAGCCGGTGAAGTCAGCCTAAAATCAACCCATTGCGACGCTGCTTTAAAGCCAACGAATCAAAATAAGCTCGAGGAAATCTTGGAAATCTTTCGAATGTAACAATTAGAGATTTCAAGATTCTCTTCGTCGACTTTCTCTTTCGTTAAGAGTTTGTCTATTATACGATTTGCTGGTGTTTTTGACATATTGGATCCTTAATTACAATTTATATTACCGTACTGTGTGTTAAAAATACTTCAACATGTTTTTACATAGCCGTAGGAACGCAAAGAGAAAGTCGACGAAGAGAGTCTCCCAATGTTACTTAGGACCTAATGCATTGTTCAGCTTGATTTTTCGGAATACTGCGAGAAAGTAGTTCTATACTCTGAGAAAAATCGTTATATCGACAATTAAATCATGGTCAGGATGACTATCCCATATAATGGTTACAATAACCATGAAAATGGACGAATTCACCACGTTCATGGCATTCTTGACTATGAGCATGGTAACAGGGACTATTCCGACATTATGGCAAATGTTGGATCAACTATTTTTAATGGCCGTTTTGACCATGATGATAGTCGGTTCAAAATCACTATACTGCAATAGTCATCATAACCCCCCATAATGGTAAAATTGACTATCAAATTTGTCTCTGTGTAGTAGGCTCGGAATTATGTACCTACACTTCCACTTCATTCTACTCAATATTTGAGTACAATTGTAATTGTATAATTGAGTAGATCCACTTTTTACGAAAATCGAGTAACATTTCCGCGAAGAGAAAAAGAGATAGTATACAATTGTACTAAAATAATTGAGTAAAATGAAACGGGCGCGTAGAAGCTAGAAATAAAATTTTCATCATTACTGTTCCAACTGTCAACTGAAGTAGTTTAGTCTCTGGCGCTCTCCATATTTTACCAAAAGGTTATGGGCCCAGATAGTTAAGGACAAGTTTTTTCAAGATCGTTAAATTTGGAAACCCGGTGGAAGGTCCCTAGCAAGGCGAAGGGGGAGACGCTGTCCAGAATCGAAGCCATTAAATCCACAGTGCCATCAATCGAATTTTTACCTGGGCGTGAAAACTGGCCAACGTGGAAATTTGCTGTACAGACGTTCCTGGAGTTGGGGGTTTTGTGGGAAGCCATCAAGCCAACGCAGAATGGAAAAGGAGTACATACGCCGGTGGACGCAGCGAAGGACTGGAAATCACGAGCAAAAATCATCCTTTTGCTCGATCCGGTCAACATGGTCCAAGTTAGAAGCAGCGTTCGATGACTCTGGATTGGCCCGGAAAGTCGACTAGTTACGAAAACTTATAACATCGTCCCTGGCAACCAGCGACTCTGTGGAGGAGTTTGTTAATGGTTCAATTCACATAAATTTCGTGGCATTGGTTTCTAAATCACCGAGGAGTGAGTTCCTATTTCGCTGGCCGGTTTACCATAAGAATACCGGCCGGTGATCATGGCTCTTGAAAACTCCGGAACGGTAATTTCTGGTGTCTTCATCAAGACAAAACTGCTGCAAGAACGGAAGGAAACCAAGCTGAGCAGAATGCTTCGAATCCACCAAAACCAACTTCAGACAACGGTCCGAAGTGCAGGCGCTGTCACAAGTTTGGACACATGGAATGCTGCTCGACAAGAGAACCGCAGAAAGGTGTTGGAGGTGCCTGGTGTACGGTGGTGCGAGCAATTGAAGAAGATGACAACGATTGGTGCTTCGATTCCAGAGCATCCAATTATTTCACGACGTCGGAACAGCATCTGGAGACTTCAAGCAAGTGTGGTGGTACGGTAGTTGCTGTCAACCGAGGAGCAATGAAGATCGTCGCCAAGGGAAGTATGAAGTTGAAGCCAGCATGCTGCCCGAACGACCCTGCGATCACGGTGGACGAAGTGCAGGTACTTCCGGAGTTGTCGACGAATTTACTCCCGTGAAAGAATTTACGAACGTCGACACACTGTACCGTTCGCCAAGGAAGGAGGTGAAAGCGGGTGACCTGATCGCGTCTGGGAGCAGAAAACGTGATCTGTTCAAGCTGGAATCGTTGGATGGCAGCCGCTACTATTTGACCTTCACCGATGATAAGTCCCGTCGCATCTCCGTGTATTTTCTGGAAGAAAAATCAGCAGACGGAGAATTTCCGTTTCATGGCTGAGGAACATACTGGAATGAAACTGAAAACGATACGCACCGACAATGGTAAGGAGTTCACGAATCGGAAGCTGGAGGACCATTTGAAGAGTTTGGGAATCCGTCATCATACCACGACTTGCTACACTACGGACTACGACTGCAGCAAAATGGCTATGTGCGCTTCGAAACCGAGTTACCGAAATCGTTCTGGACAGAAGCAACAGCGACTGCGATCTTTCTGGATAATCGATCACCCACACAAGGGCACTCAATGGCACCGGAAGAGATGTGGAGCGGAAGGAAGTCCAGCATTGCACCTGTCGTCCGTGTTTTTAGTTCCAATGTAATGGTACACGTGCCGGAGCCTAGGCGTAAGAAGGGGGATGCGAAGGCCTACGAGTGCATGCTGACTAGGATTCGAAGAAGCGTAAGAAGTGGGATCCGAAATCGAAGAAAATCTTGAAGAGTTCATCGGCGAGGCAGCAGAGACTTTGGATCCCACCGGAATGAAAAGTTTTACGACTAGATCTGGTTGATACCAGAAGTTCCCGAACAGAAGCAATCGACGATAAAGACGATTTTCGAGAACCTGTGGAAGAACATGCATCAAGCTCAGTAGATGAAGATTTCGTGAACCCTAGTTGTGGCGTGACAAGGCGTTGAGGCGCGGTGAAAGGGAGCATTATCTACCACGCAAGTTGAAATATGTGTTCTTCCCAAGAACTGGACTGTCCTTCGATCGTTTTTCAGAAAATCAGCCCGAGTCTGACGCAAACGTGGATGGCTGTGATGGACCTGCACCTAGTGGTACTGAGCCAGGACTAACAGTCAGATGTCAACCCACTGCCGGTGGAGATCCACGTACGCCATCTGAAACTTTGAGCGGACAAAAAGCGAAGCTTTGGAAGCAAGCAACGGATGATGAGTATCAGGCTCTGATTGAGAACGGTACATAGGAACTGGTGGAGCTACCAGTAGACCGGAAAGCCATTATTTGCAGGTGGCTGTGTAAAACGAAGGAAGACGAAAAGGGGAGCGACGTGCGGAACAAAGCAAGACTTGTTGCTCAAGGCTTCACTCAAAAGTATGGTGTGGACTTCGACGAGGTCTTTGCACCTGTGGTCAAGCACGGTGGCAAGCCATCCCCAGATGTTCTTGAACTCCAACAATCCGCCCGTATAAGAATCAGAACATCGATGCAGTTTTTCGGAAGCTGAGTTACAAGTCATCATCAGCAGATCTATGCCTATACGTGTGCAAGTAAGCTATCACATTCACCTACAAACTTATCTATGACGACGACATGTTAGTTGTCTGTAGGACTGAGGAGGAGTTCAATACACCAGGCGCTGCGGCATCATGTCAAGTTAACAGCATTAGGTGAAGTCCGGCATTTCTTAAAAATCGAGAAGTAAACTTGTTGCGAATCAGTAGAAGTTACTGCTATGCAACTGATTTGAGCCATAAACAAGTTGTTGCAACTTATTTTGACACATGTGTGTTGCTTGGGTGATGAACCAAGCACGATACATCACGAAGTTCGCCGAACGATTTGGTCAGGAAAACGCCAAGCCGGGGATCCTGGCTACCTTCAGCAGAAGGAGGAGGATAAGGAACTATCTCTGCCGAACAACACTCAATACCCGAGTCTCATCGGTCTGCTGTATGTTGCGGTACAAGCCTGGCCTGACATAGCAGTCAGCGTTTCCATACTGGATCAGAATTCAAGCTTTTAAGAAGAGTTTTGAGGTACTTGAAGTCGTCTTGTGATCATAAATTGCTTCTTGGATTCACAGCAGCTGACCTGGAGATGTATGCAGATGCCGACTGGGCTGGCAACCATTGTGATGGGAATTCCAGTTCCGGTTTCCTGATAAGGTTCAGAGGTGGCGTCATGTACTTGAAAAAAAATGCAACACCCTCTTTTGTGTATAACTTTTTATTGCATGGGTAAAAATTGATGTAATTTTTGGTAAAACTATTTTGGAGTGTAATTTTTACATGTGCAAGATTCGTCACAATCTGTCAAGTGGTAATCGAGATGGCTTCCAAGCAAGAAATGCTTTTACGGGCGCGGTCGTGGAAAATTCAGGCCAGTCCCACAGAATCAACAATTCGACCGTGTCCCGTGTGATAAAATCGTTCAAGGAGACCCAGACGACCCAGCGGTGAACTGGTACCGGAAGAAAAGCGAAGAAGACCGACCCCATGAACGCAAGGAAGGTGAGGGATTACGTCAAGCGCAATCCGAACCATTCGATTCGGGACGTGGCCAAGAAGGCCAATTCTTCCATCTGGTTGGTCCAGCAGACAATGAAGCGGGCCGAACTTCATGTCTTCAAGGTAAGGAAGACGCCTAAACGAACCGATAAACAGAATACGGTGGCCAAATCCCGCGCCATGAAGCTGTACCGTGAGTGGTTAGTGCAGCCAAAATGCATCGTAAAGGAAAACGAGACGTCCATTAAAGCGGACGTCAAGCAGATCCCCGGCCTGGAGTAGTGGCATCGTGCCATTACGTGAAACCGGTGATGGAGTGGTACGAAGCCAACGATGTTGTTTTTGTGCCGAAGGAGGCAAATCCGCCAAACTCGCCAGAAATTCGCCCAATAGAAAAATTCGGGCGATTATGAAAGGCAAGCTCCGGAAAACAGGGAAAATTTTCAAAACCGACGAGGATTTGTAGAAATAGTGGATGAAAGTTTATAAGAAAGATGGCTTATGTATTGCACAGGATTTGATGGGTAGCGTCCAAGTTGCGGGCATTTAGCCTAGGAGAAGAGGTGCAATAAACCAACTTTGCAAAAACATAGCTAGTATTTTTTATTTCCTGAGAGTTTCAAAAATATCCGACATAAAATGATGATCATTTTTGTCTGTTGCATTTTTTTCTAGAACAATCTTTAAGTTGGGCTTTCCGCAAGAAAACCAGTGGCGTTGTCTTGAACGGAAGCTAAGCTCGTGGCCTTATCCGAGGCATGTCAAGAACCAAGCTGATTGAAGAAACTGCTGGTCGATCTTGGCGAGAACAATTCCTCGCCGGTACCCACGTTTGGAGACAACCGAAGCGGTTGGTGGAAAACGGAAGACTTGGACAACAGTCCAAGCATTTCGTAACTATATATTTCCGTCCACGATCATCAAGAGTAGCAGCAAATCAACCTGCTCTATTTTCCTACGGAGTTCATGCTAGCTCACATACTGGCGAAGCCACTTCGTCATCTAAGATTGAAGACGTTAAGAGATACGATAGAAGTCCTACAAGATAGAGTCGGAATGCGTGTCCTCCACGTTCCGTCTTCCATCGGCACTCCACCGTAAATCGTACGCAACACCTTCCGAGCATTCGTGGCCATAGAGGACGAGGTAATGTTTTGTAGATGGTCAACTGTGTAGTTCGGTGACATTTGTTCGATCTTAGCATCCTAGTAGGCACGATTGCCAGCCAGAAATCATAGCGAAAATACAGGATATGGTTTTGGAAGATTATCGATTGACTGTGGATGTGATAACTGACACCACAGGCTCTCACATGGAACAACATGGCATATTTTGGCTGAATTTTTGGGTTTCGAAAACTGTGTGCACAATGGGTGCCGCATTTGCTAACAATGCAACAAAAACACGTTCGATTGCGACTTTCTGAGTAATATTTGGAGCAATTTCGAAAGGATAAAAAGGATTTTCTGCGTCGATTCATCACTATGGATGAGACTTGGGTCTACCACCATTATCGTGAAGCAAAACAAGAGGCTAAGGAGGGGTGTGAACCAGGCACTTCGGCTCCGAAGCAGGTTCTTGTCCAGAAATCGGCCAAGAAGGTGTTAGCATCAGTTTTTTGGGATGCAAAAGGAATTTTATTGATAGATTGTCTCCAAACTGGTAAGACAATCAACTCTGATTATTATTGTGACCTTTTGGACCAGTTGGATGAAAAAAATTGTGAAAAAAGACCCGGTCTGCAGAAGAAAAAAAAATCATTTTTTATCAAGACAATGCACCTGCTCACAAAGCTCAAAAAACCACCGCGAAAATCCGTAAATCCGTAAAAACGACTCCGTTTCGTTAAAAGTGGAACTACCCTAATTAGAGTAATTAAAGGGTTACTCATTTTTGATTAACTAGGTCACCTGTCGAAATTAGAGTAAACATTACTCAATCAAGCTTGTTTGTATTTTCTCAAAACAGAGTAGAAAACGACTCAGTTTTGTTAAAAGTGGAATTACCCTAATTAGAGTAGCTATAGAGATACTCATTTTTGATTAACTAGGTCACTTGTCAAAATTAGAGTAAGCATTACTCAGTATCTAATTTTAGCTAATAAAACAATCTGAGTCAACGCTACTAATTTCCATTTAAACCCGGACAGAGTGTTTTTAATTCTATAATCATTTATTTTAATTCCATAATTTATTTTATTCTATTTCTATTATTGGGTTTTCCGGATCGTCCGCACCTTGACGGCGATCGTCCGACGGGACTCTTGTAGTTTTGGTGATACGGCTGTTTCCGAGCAATTAAATTTTCCCACATATCCCGCAACGAAGTTTCCACAAGTGGAGATGTGAGAGCTAAATCCTTTTAAGTATTGATATTTAAGTTCTTTTAGCATAAAAAACACATTTTCCTTACCTTTTAGCTTCCGAACCGTTTCCGAATCAATTTCCGATGTATTGACTAAACCTTGAACTGAACCACGTTTTTCGCATTTGACAGCTTTATTATAACTACTCTATTTTTATATGTATAGCGCTTTTATACTCAGAGTAGCATTTACTCAGTTTCCTTATTTCAAGTTACTCAGTTTTTGACATTTAGCATGGAAACACGAAACTGAGTGAAAGTTACTCTATTTCGAGTAGATCTAAGAGTGATCGGCAAACTTTTTGGTAGATCAAACAAGTTTCGAGAAACGTTGAGAATTTTCCGGCAATTTAATGGACTTCGCTGGAGTTCCGCCACTTGTCTTCTCAAAAGAGCGCGAGCAAACTTCATGATTATTTTGAAACTTCCAAAAAGTTTATTCAACTTCCGAGAAGCTTAATCAACTTCTGTCAAGTTCATAGTAATTCAGTTCCGAAGTTCATAGTAATTCAGAAAATAATTTTTAAAGAGTTCGTTCAGTTTCTAGAGGCTTATATAAGCTCTGATCAAACGTAACTGCCGAGAGGTACTAGGAATGTTTAAAAGCTGTAGAATATGCAATTGAATAATATAATATTTACAAACGATTTCTATAAAAATCAAAGATTTTTTAATCTTCAAGGTATCATCGGTTTCCCCCAGAAAGCTTATCAAAACTACCATAGTAAAACGTATCCTCTCCCCCAGAGGATAAGCCTGAATATCCAGATCCCCAATAAACCTGCCGAAAATTTCTATATAACAGGTTTCTCTAAAATCTATCTGTATGAGCTGTTTTCGTGTGCTAATCATGACCAATCCACTCTGTTCACTCTGAAGACTTTATTTGTTTTCGATTCCGAGCAATCTAAATCTATTTGGAATCGGAATTTGCCACCAAATTAGTCCCCAACAGTGATTTGAGCTGGTAAATTTGACCAGTGTATTATAGCTTCTAAATAAGTCTGTGGTGTTGGTGTTGCATTCTCAGAAAACCAATCTCTCTCAAATAGTTTCGAAAGTTCAAGTTAAATTTGACGAAATGGGACACAACCTAAATAAGTTCATTTCATAATGACCCTTGATCAACGTACAAAAGTAGAACAAACATCTTTAATACGCTTGAGATTATAAATCTGTCGCCCACTTTGCCCTCAAAAACGTCAAAAACTCTCCACCAATGCCTCGTTTCTCCTCCTTCACAGTGCTCATGCTATCGTTCTACGCCAAGCTTTGATGCCAATGTTGGTATTTCAGTTGTGTTATGCCGAAACCAAAATAAGATGGACTTGTGAAACAAACAAAAAAGAAAAACCCGACCTCCACAACGCGACCCCGCCCTCCTTCCCTCGACAACAGAAAAGGAGAAAGGCGTGCACCGCAAAATTTCGATCAAACTGGTTGAGCAAAATGTTGTCCTTTTTACCGCCACAACGGCTCTAGCGGTTCAATAACCTCCCTCCAGATTAACTGCGGGGAGCTACTGACAAATCCAAGTGAGGTTAGGTAACGAAAATTTCGAAAAGTTTTGATTAAAATAGTAAGTTTTTGCGCTTTTTATCACCAATAAGCTTGTTTAACCTCACATTAATATTACTTGGGTGGCTGAGTACACGATCCTGATTATATTTTTCCGAAGTCATTTTTCAATGCAACCTGAACAAAGCAACCCCATTTTGGGAATTAGAGTTGAGGACTGTGCCGCCTTATTAAAATATCAAAGGAACCCGTTCAAGTGCTGCTGCACACTTTGTCAAGTGCACCGCAGGGCTGCTCTCTATTTTTTATGTAAGTAATATTCACAATGTACATACATATATACGATCATCCTGTCTTATGTCCCGGCAAGGTATGCTACGCTCGATGCACGAGCACTCAAACTCACATCCGCGTCCGCTCCGCTCGGCAGCAGCAATCAACCAGGGAGTGCATTATGGAACCGAGCCGGAATGGCCGTTTTGCATAGAACCCGTCATACAAAATAACGCTTCGATTCGACTTCCCTAATGAGGGCCCAGCTTTTTAGCTTCACTCCCAGTTTAACGTCTCTGAGGATATTGATATGCTAGCTTCCTAGGCTTGGTAGGTATGTATTTTCTTTTCTTTGCTACCTGTATCCATGTGGTGGAAAACTATAAACAAAAATAGCTTTTTTCCTGTCCTTCAAATGGCAACGTCTTTTTTCCCTCCCGATATGCCGTTGTCGACATTGAACACATTCACAGGGAACCCAGAGTACGTACACGTGTAAAGAAGGTATGTGACATTTTGAAAAATTCATTATTCAACAGAACCTTGCAGGCTAAATGTGAGCTTCAATCAAGCACAAATGCAGCTTACCGAAGCTTTCCTTTCGCATGAATACCTACTGATGTTTTAAATTTTAACGAAAATTTCTTCATCCACGGAATTGTCAAATTGACAGAACTTAGGATAAAAATAGCACTACACCCGATCGCATTCTTCTCGCACGAGTCACGCCGTCCACACGTACACACCCACCCATTCAATACAGAGCCACGGTTCAGTGGGCATGTAGGTTTTACTGAAATCTTCCAATAAAACAAAAACACCCGACCGGGGAGAGCCACACCGTGCGCTGCGATTTCCGACTGTTTATGATTGGAAATTTTAAAGAGTTCGTTCAGTTTCTAGAGGCTTATATAAGCTCTGATCAAACGTAACTGCCGAGAGGTACTAGGAATGTTTAAAAGCTGTAGAATATGCAATTGAATAATATAATATTTACAAACGATTTCTATAAAAATCAAAGATTTTTTAATCTTCAAGGTATCATCGGTTTCCCCCAGAAAGCTTATCAAAACTACCATAGTAAAACGTATCCTCTCCCCCAGAGGATAAGCCTGAATATCCAGATCCCCAATAAACCTGCCGAAAATTTCTATATAACAGGTTTCTCTAAAATCTATCTGTATGAGCTTTTTTCGTGTGCTAATCATGACCAATCCACTCTGTTCACTCTGAAGACTTTATTTGTTTTCGATTCCGAGCAATCCTATTTGGAATCGGAATTTGCCACCAAATTAGTCCCCAACAGTGATTTGAGCTGGTAAATTTGACCAGTGTATTATAGCTTCTAAATAATTCTGTGGTGTTGGTGTTGCATTCTCAGAAAACCAATCTCTCTCAAATAGTTTCGAAAGTTCAAGTTAAATTTGACGAAATGGGACACAACCTAAATAAGTTCATTTCATAATGACCCTTGATCAACGTACAAAAGTAGAACAAACATCTTTAATACGCTTGAGATTATAAATCTGTCGCCCACTTTGCCCTCAAAAACGTCAAAAACTCTCCACCAATGCCTCGTTTCTCCTCCTTCACAGTGCTCATGCTATCGTTCTACGCCAAGCTTTGATGCCAATGTTGGTATTTCAGTTGTGTTATGCCGAAACCAAAATAAGATGGACTTGTGAAACAAACAAAAAAGAAAAACCCGACCTCCACAACGCGACCCCGCCTCCTTCCCTCGACAACAGAAAGGAGAAAGGCGTGCACCGCAAAATTTCGATCAAACTGGTTGAGCAAAATGTTGTCCTTTTTACCGCCACAACGGCTCTAGCGGTTCAATAACCTCCCTCCAGATTAACTGCGGGGAGCTACTGACAAATCCAAGTGAGGTTAGGTAACGAAAATTTCGAAAAGTTTTGATTAAAATAGTAAGTTTTTGCGCTTTTTATCACCAATAAGCTTGTTTAACCTCACATTAATATTACTTGGGTGGCTGAGTACACGATCCTGATTATATTTTTCCGAAGTCATTTTTCAATGCAACCTGAACAAAGCAACCCCATTTTGGGAATTAGAGTTGAGGACTGTGCCGCCTTATTAAAATATCAAAGGAACCCGTTCAAGTGCTGCTGCACACTTTGTCAAGTGCACCGCAGGGCTGCTCTCTATTTTTTATGTAAGTAATATTCACAATGTACATACATATATACGATCATCCTGTCTTATGTCCCGGCAAGGTATGCTACGCTCGATGCACGAGCACTCAAACTCACATCCGCGTCCGCTCCGCTCGGCAGCAGCAATCAACCAGGGAGTGCATTATGGAACCGAGCCGGAATGGCCGTTTTGCATAGAACCCGTCATACAAAATAACGCTTCGATTCGACTTCCCTAATGAGGGCCCAGCTTTTTAGCTTCACTCCCAGTTTAACGTCTCTGAGGATATTGATATGCTAGCTTCCTAGGCTTGGTAGGTATGTATTTTCTTTTCTTTGCTACCTGTATCCATGTGGTGGAAAACTATAAACAAAAATAGCTTTTTTCCTGTCCTTCAAATGGCAACGTCTTTTTTTCCCTCCTGATATGCCGTTGTCGACATTGAACACATTCACAGGGAACCCAGAGTACGTACACGTGTAAAGAAGGTATGTGACATTTTGAAAAATTCATTATTCAACAGAACCTTGCAGGCTAAATGTGAGCTTCAATCAAGCACAAATGCAGCTTACCGAAGCTTTCCTTTCGCATGAATACCTACCGATGTTTTAAATTTTAACGAAAATTTCTTCATCCACGGAATTGTCAAATTGACAGAACTTAGGATAAAAATAGCACTACACCCGATCGCATTCTTCTCGCACGAGTCACGCCGTCCACACGTACACACCCACCCATTCAATACAGAGCCACGGTTCAGTGGGCATGTAGGTTTTTCTGAAATCTTCCAATAAAACAAAAACACCCGACCGGGGAGAGCCACACCGTGCGTTGCGATTTCCGATTGTTTATGATTGGAAATCAATCGCACCAAAACTATATACGCATCTGTTTTTATTGCTCTCTTTCGCTCTTCCCGCTTCCGTGCACTCACCGACAAAAGACCACTCATTCGCTCGGTCGTGAGAACTACCGTCGTCAGTAGGCTTGGTCCGAATGTATACACGTTTCTATTTGTTTGCGGCATTTGGTTGTCGCGGGGATTCACTGGGTTTCCTTGTGGTTTATTTTCAGTTTCGATTTTTCCGTCTACGCAGGGGTAAGGGAGCGGCAGATGTCCGCATTTGTAGGTATACCGACGTTGTTGTTGATGTGTTGCCATAGCCGTCTAGTGACCTTCAGGCCGCCGAACAACATCAGGAAAAACTGATCCCAACGGAAGTAGGCACCGAGTAGTTATATTTCTTTTTTTTTTGTTTTTTTTTTAGGTCATTTGGTTACGATAGCGTAACGCTTCCATGCGGGAGTGATAGATTCCAGAGGCAAGCCCGCTAGTGAAAGGTAAAGACGTGATGGACCGTCGTCAAGGGATACGGCCAAGCCGTTGATACACAATCGATTGAGGGTATGGATGAATATGTGATGGAATTTGGTGGTTATTCAAGTAAAAAAGTTCCTGGACAGGGTATTATTATATGCTGAATCTTCATTAGGGATTAACAGCCGCGGTAGCGAATAATCGCGACGTTTGCATTTTAAAAAAATGGACAAAAATTGCCGATTTTTCATGGGTTTACCTTCACCCGGACTGATGAAACTAACCATGCAGAATCAATCATAGTAACCCATGAGTCAGCAGACAAAATTTGACAGCTCTATCCGTCGAACTCTAACCGTGATGGCAAAAACAGTGAAGCAACTCCGTTCAGAAGTGTGCGCGTTCAAAGAACGGCGCCCCGCCGCGTCGAAAAAGGACATCGTGCGGCTCTCTGTGGACGCCGGATACGCCCGTTCCGGCATCTACAACATTTTGGCACTATTAGACAGCAATCAGAGCATTGAAAGAAAGCCCGGTTCCGGACGGCCGACGACCCTGAGCGACAAGAAGCTCCAAAGAATGCTGAAGAGGAAGACCGAGGGAAAAGTGGCTACATCGCTGCGTGCGCTTGGCCGGGAGGTCGGTTCAACCGGTCAAACAGTGAAAAAGTACCTGGCGAACATGAACATACACGTCAGGAAGCGGAAGTCGCGTCCACTGGTTTCGGAGCTGCAGCCAATGACGCAGCGGCAGCGGCTGAATAAGATGGTCAACTCGATTTTCCCGGCGAATCGCGACGTGGCGGTGGTGATGAACGACGAGACCTATCTCACCCTGGATGGCAACGACAGGCAGGGCACTTCGTATTTTACTTCCCCCACGAAGGAAGTGAGCTCCGAGGTGAAGTTCATTTCACACACCAAGTTCCCCAAGAAGGTGCTGCTGTGGCTGACAATCAGCGAGAAGGGGATGTCAGAGCCGCTCTTCTTTCGCTCCGAACTGGCCGTGAACTGGGAAATTTATAGTACGAAATGCGTGCCGGAAGTTGCGTCGTTCATCAAGAAATACCATAAGGGCGAAAACTCGGTGTTCTGGCCTGATCTGGCGTCGGCCCACTACTCGAAGCGATCGTTGAAGGAGATGGAGCGGCTGAATATCGATGTGGTACCCAAGTCGGCGAACCCGCCCAACGTCCCCTAGCTGCGTCCCATCGAGAATTTCTGGGCCAACCTGAAGCGTAAGATCTACTCCAACAATTTTGTCGCGAAAACTGAGGAGGAATTGATACATAAAACGAAGAAAGAACTCAAAAACATGCCTACACGCATGTTTTCGTCCGCCATGGTGAATGTTTCGGTTAACTGCCGGAAGGCCGCTCGCAAGGGCGTAGAATTTTTTTGCAAGTAAGCTTAAATGATTACTTTCAAAAGCAATTATCTGTCTTAGCTTTTTTTTTATCACCATCCGAAAAAAAAGTTCATTTTTTTTAATGCAAACGTTAATTTTCACAGTTGGAATGACTCGCTTACTCCAACCGACGCTTTTGTTGACACACAGACTCATCTTAATGTCCTGTATAGTTGACTTTTTAGCGACAACTCTGTCCGGCATTCTCGTGTATACTTTCAACACTTTTTTTTAGGCATTCTTGTGTACACTTTCAGCACATCTTTCTCGACATGTTTTATGCATGTTTCCCTTTTCGACTGCTTAGTCGGTTTTCTGTGACTGTTTTCGTCTGCAAAAACTTGATTACATTTGAGACTCTTTTCTGAGATATACCGACTAAGTTCACAACAGTTTTCTGAGAACGTTTAGGATTTTCTAACCATTCATCCAAAATAAGATTTCACACTTCCTTTAGTGATTACACAATTTTGAAAGCTTTGAAAGGTACAAAGTCAACAATATTTACGCCGTTTCAAAGATGAGTATGTCTTCACTGACAGCAAATCCAAACACTGGTAGACAATTGTGCGTTAACTCGGAATAATGATTTGACAAAGTTAGAAAAAATGAACACTGAGTTCCCCATTAAAAATGAAAAATTTCATAGAAAATTCTTCAGAAACTATAGAAGAAACTAACAGAATATCATAAGGAGATTCATGACATATCAACTCACAAATTTGGCAAGCATAAAAAAAGATCATTCAAAAAGGAAAAGAAAGAGCAAGGCTACTAAGGCAACAATAAACGATCGCGGCTTGCAGGAGATTTGCGTCGAAAAAGGAGTGAATTGCAGAGACAAACGAGTTTGGAGCATGCACGGCCGCCATAACTGAAATATAAGATGAATTTGACCCAATTACATCAAGGAAGAAATTTAAAAGACTTCAGATTGGATTCAAGCCGATGTTTATGAAACGATTAAATTTGTCATCTTGTCAATTCCATCAAGAATTGCTTATTTTGGAGTGAGCCCACTTCTGACGACATTGAATCGAAATTTGTCTCAATTTTGATTTTTGGGAGAGTCCAAAAGCGAGGCTCGTGGTTTTGCTTATGGTTAGATAAGCTTCATGTTGAGTCAAAGCTATTATAGTCCGAGTACAAAGCTGAATCCATAAAGCAGCGTCAGTGGCTGCGTCATTATCGACTATGCCATCATTCAAAACTGACGGACTGACGCAGTGTCGATGTGAATTCTTCAATATCAAAATTAGCTGATCATAAATGGTTTGTAAAGGATCTTTTGTTTTGTATCAGTGCGGAGATACTTTCACAACACGTTTTGTACCTAATCTAGCTGGCGAAACAATTTTGAAAAAGTCACTAACTCGGGTAAATAAATTTAAAAATTTCATATGGTTCTATTTATGATTGTGAATTTTATAAGCGTGACTTATAATTAAATTTTTTCATACACAAGGTTGTTGTTGTATGCTTTAAGCCAGAAGTGTGACATACGAGTGGTCAAGACACAGGACCCGTAACGTTCATGGTTCGATTCCAGGCTGTTCAATTTTTTTTTATTTCTTTTGAATCTTTATATCCATAAGGCAAAATACTAAAATTCAGACTAAAGTTCTGTCCAGTTAGAATCCGGAATCACTTATTGTGTTGCAGCGACACGGAAAGTGACCGCTGCAAGAATTCTTTTACAGCTGTTTGTTTGCCTAGGCGCCCACTTTCTATGGTATAAATTTTACGGTGTTTCGTGCAGTGAGTCAAAAGTTATTTCAGATGGAAGCCGTGAGAAGAGAAAAAATTCTGCACACCCACGTTGATAATCCAACGTGGTCCGCAATAAAAATCGCAAAAACGTTGAAAATCGCAAAATCAACCGAGTATGATGTGCTCAAACGTTTCAGGGAGCGAAAGAGCGTGGATCGAGTGCCTCGAGGTAAGCGTCGTAGTGGAACATATGACTACTGCAAGCTGAACCAGAAGGTGTTGAGAACCGTCAGAGCAAACCCTGGACTATCAGATTATGAAATCGCACAAAAATACGCTGCTGCTCGTAATACCGTTCGAAAAATTCGTTTGCGAGCAGGATATCGTTCTTATTGAGCAAAGTTTCGTCACCAAAACTCGAGCTCGGAAATTGTACCAGCAGGTTTTGACGAAGTACCACGGATGCCTGCCCATCGACGATGAAACCCACGTCAAAATGAATTCCGGACAGCTTCCAGACCAAAAATACTACATGGCGACGGCACGAGGAGATGTTCCTGCGAAGTTTAAGTTTGCTTTTATGGACAAATTTGCCAAAAAAACTGACCAAAGTGTTCGTACCGAATAAAACGGTGGACTAGAAGCAGTACAAGGAAGAATGCCTCAAAATCCGCGTACTACCTTTCATTAAAGCCTGGACTGGATGAGAGTACGACACTAGCTGACCAACCATCGGTAATGTGCTGGGTAATCTGCGACCTCAGTTCAACTCTGTTGTGACAACGATTTCAGGCCTGAATAAAGCATTCCGACCGATTGAAAACCCTGAGTTGAAACTCCATTGCCAGTACCTCTTCCGGGGTCGCCGTTAGTTCCGACTTTTAGGTGTGCCTAAATTTCGAACACTCACAGATCTCCTACGACAGGACTTTCTACAAGCCCCTCTACAAAAGGTTCGCGTTTCTCAGTCAGTTGAGCATCGCGTCATCGAGCACTACATTTGTCCTGGAAGAAAGTATTAAACGGAAACAAACTTGTCCACCGTAGTTTGGCATGGTCTTACCCACCCCGTTGATTGCCTTCGCCGCCTTCTCCTGGGCATAGCTCACATAGCTATTGAAGTTCAGTTCGTCATCAATCCTTTCCTTTTTTCCACTAGCCTGTTATCGACAATACGATGTCATCCGCAAAACTAACGATCACTACGCCAATATTAGCACTATTGAACATTCCGATCCAGAGGATGGAACCTTACAAAACTTCCGTCTTGATCTTCAACGTTGTTTGACCCATAACTGTCTCGTGAATCAACACCCGGTTCCTGAAGTAATTTCTCAGCAGAGGAAGTGATACACGTTTTGCGGAGCTGAAAAATTTCAAATATCCCGCACCTAAGCTCGCTCAACCCCTTAAAGGTCGCATAAATTTCAAAAGCCTTTTTTAGGTTTATTAGCTGATTGCGCAAGGTGCGAGATGTTTGGGATTTTCAGCTTGGCAAAACTTGTATCACTCTTCCTTTTGTGTACTTACTTCCAGGAGTGCAAACTTGTGCTGCTATTTGAAATGCTTCAAATACTTCAAAAAATCATATTTGTGACTGGAATTTTCTAAACCATCTCTCTTACTAGCCTTCATATACTTCCCTAGTGCACAGAACTCAATATATGGGAAATACATCTTTTTAGGGAAGACTCAAGTAAAGTGTACAAAATATCAGTGTCAATATGTGCCAAATTCTAGCTCTATAGACCCACATTAGAGCACTTTCCCCTACTATTGATGACGGCACGTAACTTTCGGATTGAATTGATCGAGAAATTATTTTATCAAATTAATGGCTAATTGTCGCATTCACAACAATAGCTTAACACAACGTACACCGCTGAAAACAGAGTTACCGAAAAACGAGCGAGCGATCGACGCGTTTGTGCACCTTGCCCTTGTTGTTGTTTTACGCCGTTTTTTCAACTGTTTTAACACATTTAGAACGCGCTGGATTCCGTTCCAAATTCGGCACAAAATAAAACAAAGCGTATGACAGTTTTACTTTTTTTACACCAAAACTGTTCGAAAATAAAAAAATAGAACGCACCGGTGAAAATGGAAAATTTTGTTTGGTGTATTTAAATGTCAAAATTTAGAATAGATCGCGACCGCTGAAAACGGCCTTATGTTGTTGTTTATCCATTTGTTTTATGGAATGAATAACCAAAATACCTGGTTTGCTCATGGTATAATAAGTGAAAGTAATGGCAAATTTTCGAAAAGGGTGAATGTTTTGATTATGGTAAATATCTGACGGTTCGAAATGAAGCACATAGCCACCGAAAAGTGTTACTTTAGACTGACGATGACAAGCATGTATATTAGAGATAGGACGCGGAGAGCCCGCTTAGGAAGCACGAGCAGTAGATTAAACCTTTCCTTGTAGTTTATTTCAGCAACAGTGCTGAGGGTCCGCTCAGTGAGGGTTTAGTAGTTGACTTACTTTAGAAGGGGGGGGGGGGGGGATGTTTTAATCACGGTAGTTCCATGTAAATTCCATTTCGATTCCGTTTCGGTTCCATTCCAAACTAAATACAGTACTGGCAGAAATAAAGTGCTCACCACCTAAAAAATGATTGCCATTATTATACCAATTTTGTATTGATGCAAAAATATAAAGTCTATTCGACCAAAATGCAGCTTTTGTATAGCATTATCATTCTGTTTATTCAAAATCATGATTAAGTTTGTATAGCTTAGTTTCTGATGTATCATATGCATGTGAATGTTTTTCCGCCTGGCAGAAAAAAAGTGCTCAAAACCGACATATAATTTTCTTGAGTGCATCTTGCATGGCATTGCCTACCAAACTGTCACAACACATTCAGCCTATCAGAAGGTGTCGAGCACTGTTTGTTTTGGTTCTGTTCGCGCCGGTTCGGATTTCGTTTGAATGTAGAAAATGGATTCGAAACAAATTAACCTATCCGTACGAAAATTAATTGTGAGGGACTGTCAACAGCAAATATCTATGCGTAAAATTGCCGTCAGATATGGAGTGAGTTATTCTGGTGTTCGCAAAGTTTGGAAAAAGTTTCAGGAAACCGGATCAGTAGCTGATAGACAAGGACGCGGGCGGAAGCGACTCACGACTCCGCGTGAAGACACCAGAATTATTCGTGAAACCAGGAAAAATCCAACAGTTACGAGCCGAGTGATAAAGGAAAATCTGCAGCTGAGTATTTCAGAACGCACTGTGCGCTCCAGGCTTCAGGATGCAGGTTAAAGGAGCAAATTGGCAGTACGTCGCCCATTGATTCAAAAGAGAAATAGAGTTAAACGGCTAGAGTTCGCTAAAAAATATGCCGAGAAACAAGTTTTATGGTCTGATGAGAGCAAGTTTGATCTATTTGGAATGAAAGGGCGTTCTAAAGTGTGGGTTAAACCTGGCGAACGACTTTTGGACCGGAATGTGCAAAAAACCGTAAAACATGGAGGAGGAAGCATAATGGTGTGGGGGTATTTTGCTTGGTCTGGAACTGGTAATTTGACTCAAATCGATGGTATAATGACGGCTGATAGGTACATAGACATTATTAATGAAAACTTGGAGGAGTCTTTGTTGAAAGTTGGACTGGAAGACAAGTTTATCTTTCAACAAGATAATGATCCGAAGCACACGGCCCGTAAAACCATGACGTTTTTCCGTGGATGTCGCATAAAACTTCTTGAATGGCCACCGCAATCACCAGACTTGAACCCAATTGAAAATCTATGGTCAATTCTCGATCAGCAAGTTGACAAAGGAGAGGTAACAACCAAAAAAAAATTCTTCGAAGCCGTCGAGTGCGCCTGGCAAAGAATCGACGAGAACCATCTGAAAAACCTAGTTGAAAGCATGCCTCGACGTCTTCAAGCAGTCATCAAAGCTAAAGGAATGTTCAATGTTCTTGGTTTTGAAGTAAACATATCACGGATGAGCACTTTATTTTTGCCACTGAATGAAAAAGTTGTTTTGTTTATTGTTTTGTTAATAAAGTTACATGAATAATTTTTCGTTTGTTGTTTCTCATTTCGAAAGAAGAATTGAAGTCATTCATTTTGACCCAATATGTTACCACTGAATCGCTGCAAATCAAAAAGTTGTATTGAGAAAATAAAGATAAACCAACGTGAGCACTTTATTTCTGCCAGTACTGTAGCTCGGGGCTGTAAAATGAACGTCATTAGCATTAGACAACCTGACTGACTGACCATTATAACACACTTTAAAATGGAAGCTCAATAAAAAAATTCAAATTTTTAGGGTTATTATTAGAAGATATTGCAGTGCTGTAGATAGCTAACATAGGCTCACCATTAAATTGAGGGTTGTCTAGAAATATCATTAGCTGTATGAATAATAAATATTATGCATACTCTTGTTGCAATACTTCTTGGGGTTGACCTCAGTACTACTAGTTGTCAACATAGACTACATCAAAGGCCTGAATGTCGTCCCTAAGAATTATTGTTTGGCAATTTACATGTCTTTTTGAAATCTAGTTACTACTGCATACGGCCTGGTGATGACTGCAGGACTTGGGGCTATTAACTTAGACGGCACTTTGCCCCGGAACAAAGCTCGTGACATCTAGGATAGGGTATTAATTTGAGCTTCCATTTTACGACTGCATAAAAAAACAACATCGTGGGAAAATTGAAACTGAAATTTTGAAAAATACTACGGTCCAATACTAATTCCTTCTACTAGTGCTCTAGCGGCCAACATAGGCTATTGCTTCTAAGGTATTGGTCGTAGTAGAGGTGACGTTGGTAAAGGGTCTAGTCTTGACAACCAAGCTGTCACGCAGCTCCAGCTAGATACCATAAAAAAAATAAAAAAAATAATAATAAAGGTCCCGTGAAGTTTTGGCCAGATTTGGCGAGTTGCCACTACAGCCAGGAAGTCATCCAGTGGTACCGCTATTAACGTAGTTTTCATCGATAAAAACATAAATCCTCCCAACTGCCCGCAATTCCGGACCATCGAGAAATTTTGGGCAATAATGAAGCGGAAGCTTAAGAAAAGTGGAAAAACGGCTCGGGACGCGACTCAGATGACCAAAATGTGGAACAAATGTGCCAAGGAAGTTGACTCCGAAGTGTGCAGCGTTTGATGGGAGGAATAAAGAAGAAAGTGCGAATTTCCATTAGAAACGAAGAGAAATCATTTGATTTGATATTTTTATCTTAAAGTACAGAGTACCTTTGTTTTGATGTATTTAACATATGTGTACGTCATTCTGTTACCGAGATACAGATGATTTTATTATTCCGGATTCTAACTGGACATAAAGCTATGTCATTGTGGCAAATATCCATAATGCAATCTGATGAATATCGAAAATTTATTTCACTGCACGCTCGATGCCAATTTTAAAATTTTCTCTCTTAAGTAATGTTATTTGGAATGATAGAACATATTGTACAAATTCCGGAATTGCTGAGTATTAACCAAAGAAAGCCAAGATAGTGTGATCAATTTTATCAAAGCCGGAGAACAATTATAAAGGTGACGAATTTCCATCGCATGTTTTATTTCTTATTGGACAATGAGGACAATCAAAGATGATTCAAAACGAGTTATTATAATCATTCCAGAACTCTATAAAGCTGAACTTAGATATCCGAATTGCTAGTTAGAATCTAGCACTGGCTGTATCACAGTTCATAATCAGAGCCTTTGACTGTCTAATTCGATATATTCATTGCTTGGCAAAACTCGCAATAAATAAATAAATAGGATAAATACATAACTTGCGAGTTTTGGGCCAGTTTTTCAGTGAATCGAAAAAAATCGGAGTGAATCGAAAAGTAGTTATAAACCTTTGATTTTGAAATATGTTTAAGCTAGTGCATTCGTATTACGTTTTGGTTTGGTTATTTTTATTATCACAGTTGAAGTACTTGAAGTACGAAAGACAATTCTACACATTTGGCGTACTACAAAGGGTGTCTCACATGTATTCGATCAAATTTATTTGTCGAACTCAATTTCAATTTCTGAAAGAAACTGAATCAATTTAAAATTCGCTGCAAATCGAAATGAATCAGCTTGCCAGAAAATGCGCAACTGTTGAACTTAGCAACACGTTATCTAAATTCAACAGTCAAATCGCTACAACTGACGTAATAAGCGTGTTTCAAAATTGATCAAAAGTACTGAATCAGAATCCTTCGCTCTTAATTGACTGTAAATCGATTGCAATTAACTGCGCTCGATTCCAGTGAGAAACTCATTGGCTGAAAAGGATGTAACGTACAATCAGATTGCCAAAAAGGCCTAAGTGCATCCAGCAAGTATAAAACTAGTGATTGAAAAGTATGATGAGCAGTACACCCTGCATGATCGGGCCGAGAACTGGACGAATACCCGGCAATCCAGCAATCCACAAAAAAATCGTCGATTATATTCCAGCGAATTAAGAAACGAAATGGTTTCAATATATATAGGCAACAGAAAGTGCCAAAATTAGGGCCCGAAAGCTGTACAACCGTATTTTGGACAATCCCTCTCAGTGTGTTTTGATGAACGACGAAACGTACGTGAAAAAGGATTCCAGAACTCTGCCGGGACCTCAATTCTGCACCAAATCGGTTGGGGAGAGTGCGCTTATCACGCCTGGGTGTGGTAGTGTGCCTTCTGAAAATGTGTGAGTGCCTTTTGGACGAAAACATAGCAAACAGCTGTCAAAAAGATCTTTTCTATCTTCAACCACAATGGAAACTTTTAAGTTATCTGAGGAAAAAAGAACAATTTTTACACAAATAGACACGATAGTATGTATGCGCTAAACGTCACTAAGCTTAATTGCAGATACGACTGTTGCGACGGAAAAATTCGGTGAAAACGTGCTAGTTTGGCAAGCAATTTGTACATGCGGCTTGCGATTTTCAATTTCCTACACAAAAGGAGCAATAAATGCTGAAATTTACCGAAACCAGTGCTTGCAGCAGAGATTGCTTCCTTTATATAAGAAGCATGGGATTCCTCCTCTCCCCTGGCCGGATCTGACCTCTGCCGATTATGCCAGAACTCCACAGCAGTTTTCGGATAACAACGTTGATTTCGTTGGAACTCCACGAAACTGTCCCCAACTTCGACCGATCGCACGCTACTGGACAATCGTCAAGCGGAACCTCAAAAAGGCATGTTCAGTGGCTCACAACATGTCAGACCACAAGAAAAACTCGCCAACAGCGTCCAGAAAGTGTACAAAAACCACTGTACAGAACTTGATGGACTAATATTACCGGAATCAGCAATCTGATTAATTTGTTAACTTAATTGATTTACACCATGTCCAATATATTCTCATACACTTTTTCCTTGCATTGGTGTCGTGCAACTACTGAACATGCTTCACGTATGTGTTGGTGTAGTTTTGCACTATGTTTATACAAACGCTTTTAGGTTATGTTCGATTGTTTTCATTCGGTTTTAATCTTTTACCAGCGATGAAGGAGTTTCGTGCTGTGGTGATAAAAAAAGTTTTTGAAAGGGGGCTATTTTCAGAAATTTGAAAAACCTCGGAGTAAAGCGGGATTTTGTGTACCGAACCATCCGAAGGTACCCGCTTGAGCATGAATAAAACGAACATTAGTCGCCAGTCTCACAGCTTAATCCTCACTCTCAACGCTAGAAAGCATATCGTCCACATAATGATTGTTGATGATGGCATCCACAGCTTCTGGCATTTCTTGGGCAAATCGCTAGGCGAGCACGCTGCCCCAAAGGTCATCACGTTCATCACATACACCGATGGATTCGGATCTTGAGGGTCAGCTATCCAGAAGAATCCTAAGCAATGTTTATCCTCCTCGTTTGTCAAAACTTGGTGGAACATCTCGCGTATGTCTCCTGAAACACCAACTCGAAACTCCCGAAACCGTTGCAGAACAGAAGGTACAGACTTCAGTTGATCTGGACCTTTGAGGAGAAAGGTATTTAGCGATACTCCGTGCGCTTTGGCAGCGGCGTCCCAGACGATTCTAAGCTTGTTGGGTTTGTTTGGGTTCGTTACTGGAAAAATCGGCAAATACCAAATACGACTTCTCGGTGCCTGCTCATCTGTGGCCGACAATTTCTGAATGCATCCCTTCATCTCTTAGTCCTGAATCTTTGCTCGAAGGGCAGCAGCCATCTCCGGTTCACGTTGCATTCGTTTTTCCAAACAACGGAAACGCTTCAAGGCCATTGGTTTACTGTCAGGTAGCTGAACCTCATTGAACCTCCATAACAGGGCAGACTCGTAGCGCATACTTTTTTGGAATGTTCCGGATTTAAGCAGGTCTAGTGCTCGCTCATCGTCCCTGGACATCAGTACTTTGGTGTTTGTCTGTATGCCTAGGCTATCTAGCGAAAAATACTCTTTCACAGCAGTATGTAGAGTTTCACATTGGCAGATGTGGTAGCTGTAGGTGTTTTTGCATTCCTTCTGCTTGGTCTTATCGATGATAGAGCAAGGGCCATAAATGATCCATCCTAGCCGAGTTAACGCTGCAGCGGGTTGATTGTCCTGGCCTTCCCTTGAGTCCAGCGGATGCCCCATTCGAATGTTGTCGATTCCTAGGATTATACGTGGTTGAACATCTTCATATGACTCCACTGGAAGTCCCTTAAGATAACTGTAATGCTCGGAGATGTCGTCCATCGATACGCTTTGCGACGGTAGCTGCAGGCTTTCGACGGTGTGAACGGTGCATGAAAAGCTCCGTTCGCTACACTCTTGTTCTCCAGATAACTGTATCACACATTGAACAGAATTAGACTCGTATCGGGCTTGACCACTGGTCCAGTTGATACACAGCGGAAACTTCTCGCCAGATAAACCAAGATCTTCCCAAAGACTGTGCTCCATAAGTGAACATGTTGATCCGTCATCCAAGAACGCATACGTGGTTATAGACCTTCCTTTTCCATGTATGGTGACCTTGACGTACTTCAAGAGGATTGTTCCGAGGCAACAATAGTGGGTATTGCAAGATGGTGTAAACTTATTCAATGTGCTGGATTGACCAGAAGATTGCTGTGTATGCCTCTGATCAGCATGTAGAAGCTGATGGTGCAAATAAGAACAACCATTCTTTCGACAGGGGGTGTTCACTTCACAGGCCTTAAAATGCTTTCTCAAGCATTTTCTACACAGCTTTTTATCCTTGATAACTGTCCACCGTGACTGTGGATTCATCTTCAGGAAATTTTCGCATTTGTCCAACGTCAGACAGCCCTTGCCACAGGCGTAGCATACCTTTTGTCCGCTCTTGTTTTCGGCAGCCTCCGTGTGAGTGTTCAAATACGCTTCTTCCTTGCGGTTGCGCCTTTCTGGTTGCTTGGTGCATTTCCCACTTGTGCATGGTCTAGTTACCTTGCTCAGAGCGTCAACTAATTGACCAACCCACTCACTAAATTCTGAAAGCGAAACCTTTCGCTTCGATTGTCTATAGATAGCTCAGTTCATTTTTATCGCAGCAGGAAGCTGATCAACGAGTTCTTGTACTAAAGCCACATTGTACAGACACTCATCCATTTCGCAGGCCTTTACCGTAGCGCAGAGGTTCTGTACAGCCACACCAAAGTCTATGATTGTGTCCATCCTATCTGCTCTTGGCGCTGGCATTACCCTGATTCGCCTTACCATAGTTCCAACGATTACCTCTGGATTTCCGAACAGCATCTTCAGACGTTGGATGATTACAGGAACATTTTCGGGATGCAACATCAAGCTTCTAACAGCATTGAGGGCACGATCATACAGACATCTTTCAAGACGGTCCAACAACTCATCATTACGGAAAGCACACATCCGCGTGGTTCGCTCATACGCCGCTAAGAATCTTGGCCAGTCTTCCGGATCCCCTCCAAATCTTGGCAAGTCCTTCACAGTGTGCTGTGCTGCCAAATGTCGATTGTTTAAGGGTTCTTCACACCGTTGAGAAATTGGTGTGCGGAAGGATGAACGTTCGTTTATGGGAAAGGCCTGGTACTCAGGTAGAGGTGTTTGATTATTCATACCCGTTTTCTCCAACCAATTCGCAATTTTCGACATGTCATCAAAGTCATCCTCCTGACATGAGCTTTCACCACTTTGTTCGGCCTGCGCCTGTTCAAGCGCCAGCCTTTCTTCTAATTGCTTCTTCTCCAGAGCCTGACGGTCTTCTAACGCTTTACGCTGCAACTCACGAATCCTTTCGGAATTCCTGGATCCTTTGGACGAAGCTTTATTTTGCATTTCCATATTGTCCCCCCGAGGCAAACCGGATTCCCGGCAGCATTGTAATTTTTTCTTATGGCACCAGTTCGATATTGTCGTGATGTACTTGGCAATACAGGCTGTTGCAAACGTAGAACTTCCTCGTAACGCTGTGTCAATGCCGCTAGCTGTGCCTTGTGATTCCGATTTTCCTCGATCTGGGTTTCTTGCAAATAGCGCAATTGATCTCGAAGCTCTCGATTTGACCGATACATTTCATCTGCTAGACGACGTTGTTCCGTCGACAAAGCTTTGGTGGCACAGTCCGGATCAACCCTTGCAGTTGCTGATACTGGAGTGGATGTAGCACCTGCTCCCTCTACACTGGTATTGTCGTTCAACCTTTCGCCAGCTACCGTATCTGAAGTTTGCTGTTGCTGCTTCTGATTCTGTCGCTGTTTATCTCGACCGACTTGACCTGCATCGAGAGATCGTGATACACACCGCCTACAGCTCCAATCCAGGTACTGGATGTCGTCGGTGACATGAACACACTCATAGTGATACCATGTACCACAGTCGTCACATTGGACCATTCGGCTGTGGTCCAGCTGGTGACACTCGCCACAACTTGCACCAGATTTACCGGGAGAGTTTCGCTTCTTCTCCTCCGGTATCTTCCGACTCGTTGATGACATCGTTGACCGGATAATTAAACGAAAAATTTAATTTGTTACGAATCAATCGAAACAATTTCCGTAAATGTAACGGTCTTTATTTTCGACGTTATCAAAGTCTATGATTGTGTCCATCCTATCTGCTCTTGGCGCTGGCATTGCCCTGATTCGCCTTACCATAGTTTCAACGATTCCCTCTGGACACCTGCTCGTTGGATGACCGGAAGAGATCCGGTCGTACTCGTACGGTGCGGACTGCACGAGTTGTTAAAGTGGTCAGGGAACGGATTAGACGAAAATCACAGCGCTCTGTACGCAAAAAGGCCGCAGATCTGAATGTTTCGAAATCGTCAGTGCACAATATACTGCAGAATGACCTCTGATTCCAAGCTTTTAAGAAAAGTAAGGTTCACGGAGTTTCGGAACCTTCCAAGCAGAAACGACTCGAAAGAGCAAGTCTGCTTTTGTCGCGGCACGGTGGGGAAAAATTTATCTTTTCCGATGAAAAGTTATTCGTCTTGCAACAATCCCACAATGTCCATAACGACAAATTGTGTGCTCACTCTTCGGGAACTGTTCCAGAGAGTGATAGGAAAATTCCACGGTTCCAAAGTGCTGCGTCAGTGATGGTTTGGGGAGGAATTTGCCAGCGAGGCAAATTACCACTGGTTTTCATCGAAAAAGGCGTTAAAGTGAATGCCGTATATTATAAAACGGAAGTTTTGGAGAAAGTTGTCATGCCATAAGTACAAGAGTTGTTTGAAGATGATCACTATGTGTTTCAACAGGACGGAGCGCCATCGCATACTGCAAATACCGTTCAGGGCTGGTGCCGAGAAAATTTGACCGACTTTTTGGACAAGAATGAATGGCCTCCCAGTTCACCAGATCTGAATCCCTTGGATTACTTCGTATGGTCATACATGCTGGCGAAGGTAAATGACCCCAGGGCGTCTAATATGAACCAATTCAAAACCGTAATCAAACGAATTTGGGACGAAATGCCGATTGAAGCCAGTGACGGTTTCGAAAAACGTCTGGAGCTGGTCAAGAAGGTCAAAGGCGGTGTTATTCCAAAACATATGCTGTAGTCGATCAGTATTATATTGCAATACAATGGGTAAAGGTATCAATAAAATCTGGATTATTGATTTGAAATAATTGAAAATTTAGGAATTATCTATAGTTTCATTTTATTTTTTAAAGTTCTACACTCCTTAACTTTTCAAATGTATTTCAGAATTCTAAGTGAAAATACATGGTTGATAAAGATCTTCCGCTAAGCGAAGTTGTAGTGTAATTGCAATTCATCATGCATTCAATAAGATGATCGATTGTAGAAGAAATTTGCTCTGCTCTAGAAAACGACAAGTCGTTAAACAAGGAAATATAGACCTCGAAACCAAATCACACAGTAAGAGTGTGTTACGATACATTACGATATCATCCGACCAGTGTTGCCATCCATCAATCATCGTTCCTCCTCGAAACGGGATCCAGTTTCCTCCGTCGTACGAAGGAAATCCTTCAAGTTCAAGTGAATATGAATGCCCGATGACATTGTGTCCATTTCCTGCTCCCCCGTCGACGGTCGTAACAGCACAATTGGATTATGTAACCTACTCGCAGGGAATTATTCACATTTGGGAGAGGAAGACTATGAATCCCGTGCCAAAATGGCTGCAGAAAGCAAACACAGACACAGTAAAAATAGACAGGAACCATTAATCTTTAACGAGCTAAACAAGCTGGCTCGCTGGAAGTAATGTAATGTGTGGGTTGGACGTATAGCTAAACATCCCATCGCATCGCATTGTACTGCTGCCCGTTAATATCGTTAGCAAAGTGAAATTTCCCGCTATCATTATGCAGTCAGTCGGAGATGTGACACATATGTTGGTATTGAGGCCGTTGTTTTGTTGCCATGGCAGTGCAGCACTCATAACAACCAAGCAATAGTAAAAGAGCAACAAATCACAAACTAGTTAAATGGTGCGGCTATTTTCAACGGAGTAATATTATTTTGTTATGACAGTTTACTGCGGCGACGCCATTCCTGGTTGTTATGTCATCACAGGTGGCGCTGCATTCCGTTTCTTGTCTTATTCTTACTGAGGATATTCTCACAACTTGCACCGGTTGTTGCCAAAGCGACGCTTTCGAGTAAAACAAATAGCAAATTGGTTCCGAACCTCCGCTACCGATGAACTAATTAGGGTGGGCAATGGAAATTGTGTCGCATTGTTGTTGTTGTTGTCATGGGATCCACTCATGGTTGGGATTTTTTTAGGGGACGTGTGTATGCGTGTGGTCGCGTGATGAAAGGTAGTAAAAGCATCGAAATTTGCCCCCTCCTTACGCTAGGGGGAATGGGGTTGAATTTTGATGAGCAAGGCCTGCCCCAATCGAGCTTATGACTTTGCGTTACATGCCCTAAAGCGTTTCCGTAACATGTGGCGGTTGTAGCAGATTGATGTTAACCAGCGATAAATGGAACGAAGAAACGAATTTCCAGTGCGACACTCCACTATCAACAACACAGAAGAACGGTAGGGAATGGTGTACTGTACACACATTAAAATATGATAAGAGTGAGAAGGCATCGTCAAAAGGCATGGAACAGTGCCGCCTTCCAACCGAGATAAGCTAGTAATAATACGTGTAAGTATGATGCTACCAACACGTGTGACATCCATAAGCACTGCGGTGTAGGACTCTCGACAGACTTAACCTATATTTCAGTGGAAAAAAAAAAACAAGAGACACCTCGGCAATAAAAAGAAGCTTCTCTCGTTGCACTCGCCTACTCTAATGAAGTTATAAACGACACATACACCGACCGTATCATACACAGTGAAACAACGCGATCCGCATCCTCCCGTCATACATTGTTGCCTTCGTTCGCAACATGGCAACCAGCGAGCCGTCCTTTCACCCCCCCCCCCCCCCCCCCAGCACAACATTTATTTTCGCATCGCGTTCGGAAGCATGAATTTAAACGAGGCTGTTGTGTGAGAATTTCTTCTTTTGATTAACTTTTTTTCTTCTGTCGTTTGAAAATCGATCGATTGCTTCATTCGTCGGAGCTTCGCGAAAAGTTCAACTCAAACTTGCCCTATCTAAACCGAGCGTGCAGATGACGAAAGCCTAAATGCTCTCGTTTCGCCACTCGTGTGTGCGATCACGACTTAAGCCACCGAGAGCGAGTGCAAGGTGGGAGTATTCGGCATCCGGCACCGGCAACTGCCGCCAGTCATCCCTCTAGCAGCATGCAGCCCCAGTCCCCCACGTCACGCCCCCTGCATGCATTACAGCGGTTATTTTTGGCCCAACCAGGTTGATTCATAACTCTGACGAACGGTTTCTCCTAGACGCACGGATTGCTTTCTTCTTACACGATCTCTTCCTTACACACATTCTCTTCTGCGCCTACTTCGATCCAAGCTGGCGAGTCAGTGCCCCCCGGCAGCAACCATTCCGCGACGCTTGGCCGCGTATTGTTTATCTTTTGTACGGAACAGAACGAAATTGGCATATCACTACCCTAGATGCTAGACGCATCTTGTTTAATCCGCACCTGTTGGCCATAAACAACTTCGAGGCCCCGTAAAACCATAGGCGTCTGACGTGCAGGGTTGCCAATTTCGTAACGAGGTTATGTCATTCCACTACGGATGGTGACAAGAAAAGAATGTATGCCTCCATAAGGCTGCCTGAAACTGCTCAGAGAAAACGCAAATCAATGATGTCACACACTCAGCAAGCCGAAGCCCAAGAGTTATGGCCGCGGGCTGTTTGTCAAACTGTGCGCTGGTGGAAGGTTGTTTGCATACATGGAGTTCACTGGTTCTATGCCATCCACCGTAAAGTGTAACGTATTTTTTTCTTCAACCAGGTAATTTGTAGATTAAACGTCGCAAATCATTGCATCGTTGCCGCCGTCCCGTTTACTTTTGACATGTTTACATACAACGACAACAAAAACAACATAGCAAGCGATGGTACGAAGACAGCGGCGTAAATGCGTCAGTGGCGGCAACGAGGGGTGATAAGCCACTGGTTGCCTCGCGCATTAAGCCATGAACGCCTGCCATTTTGTGCAAACAGAGAAAAGCTTGCTCGATTAGATACGATACGGGTAGTCGGTGGTAAGCCACATCGTACTCATCATAATCCACCGGGATTGAGCAATGCATCCTTGACAGTCGGGTTAATTCACCGACGCCACGTTTTCATCACAACGGCTGGGTGGACAGCCACACGGTTGTAAATTGTTCGTTTAGATTCCATTAAATTAGGGCGAAGACCGCCCCCTACCCTGCCTCTCGAAACGCCCAATTTTCGATCCAACTGCGTCTGGGGGACAACGGAAGGACACGAACGCAAAAACCGGAAAGTGAAATGTCGATTATCATCATTATCACCGTAGAGTGAAAACGATATCCAATAAACAAAAACCAACACAGAGCACCGGTGCATGTGCGCGTGTGAGTGAGTGAAAGCACACCAACACCCCCCCCAGAGAGCCCTCCCCCTTCCAAAAACAAACCACCCCACCCCACACATAAAATTTTTTTTCCCCCCGACCCCCCCCCCTTTTCTCTTCTTCTCTTACCTTCCTTTCTCTATTTTTTCCACATCCGCCATGGAACAGACGCCGATATGAAAGAGCTTCACCAACACTGCAGCGTTTTTTTTGCCGCCGCCGCTGCGAAATCGCGGCGAAAAAATCGCTGCGATGAGATTACATGGCGGCTTATGGGAGCGCACAAACCGACGCGATTAAAAAACGCATCGCGTCGGTTTGGGCGCTCTCATAAGCCGCCATGTAATCTCATTGCGGCGATTTTTTCGCCGCGATTTCGCTGCGGCAGCGGCAAAAAAAAAAACGCTGCAGTTTGGGGATTTTAGGTTGCACTTTGCTTCTCTACTCGCACTGCTGTTATGAGCAGTGGGTACTCGATAGTGCTCATACCGCAGGAGAGTGTGTCAAAATTAGCATAAATGACACAAGTAGCAACGACTGCGATCTAGGTCACTCTTGTCGACTGCACCTTACCGGACCGGGGCAGTGCACAGGTAGAGGTTGTGGTAGCTGAGGCTTCTCGATAGTTGCTAATTAATAACTGGCTACTCGCTCAATCACCCGCCACCCCGTGCTACCCAAACGAAAAACAGCTACCATGAGCTCGACGGAACAACAACCAAACATGCAAACACGTGCCACGTTTCAGCTTTTACCATCCATCCATACCTATCTCCACTTGGTTCTCAAAAGCCGAGTGTTGTTTATTTGTTCGTTAGTAGCACCACAGCTCTGCCATAACTTGTCTTGGGAAAACACGTTTTTTCGGATTAACTATACTATTTCAAAGTGGAAAAACGATGATATATTTGTCCATAAACTGATAATTACCGTTGTCATACTGGAATCCACAGGGAAATCTTTTATCGGTATATAATCCTGTCTGGTGGAGGTTCTGTTGAATCAAATTTTCCGAACTGCGTCACAATATTAATCACCAAACATTCACACACAGAGTCACAAACGAACAAAAGTACAACAGACAACAAAACAACCGTCTATTTTAATCAATTAGAAACGAGAAGCTGTATCGCACTGCACACAAACCGAAGTAGGCTATTCACAGACACTGAATACAGTCAGACACGGCTTGCTTAGTCGCCACGGCTAGTATTCCCTATATGGCATCGACGTCGTTGTCGTCGTCGTTGTTAGCCACTACCGATGGAACAGAAGGAAACAAAATGTAACACGTACTCTGGCTCGAAAAATAGGTCTTTGACAGCGTACTTCTTTCCGTTTTTGTTTTATGTCGACTGGTAGCGCTGCTCTGCTTTTCAATTATCTAAATATGGCCGAAACGAAGGCAGCTCCTCTCCCAGCCGGAGCTTGTCTGGCTTGTGTTCCTCCTAATTCTCACTGGACACGATAGCTCCTGGCATACGTGCTTCCTTCTTCTATCTGCTTCACTATTTCTTCTCACACCTCGATGTGACAAGTGTACATATCATCAGCAACACTCTCCTTTTCTCTCTCTCCTGTTCAGTAAGAGGCACCAAGGGCAAAAAAAAAACTAAAAACTGCGTCGCAAGCACCTCCTGCAATGTTTGGATTGCTCAACACTCATCCAGCGAATCCTTCAAATCGACACGACTTCCGTTCCACTTGGTGTAAGGTCCAACCCGCAAATAAAATACCAGCACAATCGAGGAGCAAACTTAACCGTAACGATGCGTAACACTTAAAATTTCTAATAACATTAACGGAAACTCATTAAATCTTCTCTGCGTCTCACTGCGAGGAAGCACCTTCCTCTGTACTCTGTGATCCAAAACGGCAGCTTCTTCTTCTCACATATTGATTCCCTCCCAGCTCCCTTCTTGCGGCCGTCGAACCAGCGCACCGAAAAATGCCTATTCAATGAGTCTAACGGAGCACGCGGATATATCGCACGGAATGCACTCGCACTCGGGTACGGCCAAAACTGAAATGAATTGAAAAATTTATGTTTACCCTCGACTAGCTCGCCGAGAGATCCAACTCGTTCTACACCACTACCAACGCCAGAACACAAACCACCGTAACTCATCTCCGCCAAAGAGAGTGAGTGCCAACCGGCACACAGCTGACAACCATCAGTCAAGTTAAAATCAGCTGTTGCCATAGCTACCGGCTTGTTTACACTCTTCCTTCGCTGGTGTGTTAGTGCAATGCTGTCGCGCTGCTGCTTGCGCGAGAAAGTAAACAAAGTTTTTGCTTACACGTATGCACTTCCGAATCGACAGCGCCACCGTAACCGTGGTGCTGGTGTTTGTGTAGGCAGCACCTGTGCCGAATCCTTCCTAAGCTACGCAACGTGACCTCGAAAAATTGAAGCTTTTTCCATCGCTTGCTGCGCTGCTTCCGTGTGCTTCCATCATCGCGTCCTTTCACAACAACAACACATACACAGAGAGAGAGGAAAAATGTAAACAAACCAGCTTTTATTTACCATGGTTACGAAATAGCGAACAACTCCGATCTGGTGACTACACACTACTTTTAAACGAAAAACCATTTTGCACGCGAGATCTTACCGCATGGTTGTTGTCTTTTATTTTTCTTCAACTCAATGTACTATTTTTTTTTATCTCCGCCACATGTAGTGGTGAATTCTCGTTTGAAATCTCATTTGCGAACGGTTCGCTGGCAGACTTTCTCCCCGCGCCGCCCATCCGAGCCGCATGAGGCCGATGATATAGTAGACGCGTAGCGGCGCGAAGCGAAGCGTTACGCAAAAGCGAAATGAGCAAAAACGAAACGCAACGCGAGCTATGGCATAGTGAACGCGCGTTATCACGCGTTTGGCCGAGCGTGTTCAGTGTGAACACGCGTGGTGCAGGTGACTTGTTTTGTTGTTATTCGAGGTGTTCGAGAAGGATTCGTCAGACGAGGAATATTTTGCCTCCCCGCGTACAATTGATTTAATTTTTAATAAAAGGGAATTTGCAGTGCATAAAATTAATCGGAACAGAAGAAGGGATGGAGAATTCCATCGGCTCTATCCGGAGTTGAGGAAATACCCGGACAAGTTCCGATCATACACCAGAATGTCAATAGATACGTTTGACATGGTTTTGAGTTTGATCGAAGGCAGGCTTATGAAAAATAGGACGAATCTGAACCGTGAACCAATTTACCTTTGTGAACGGCTAATTGTCACTCTAAGGTAATTAATCAGATCATAATTTTAATGTTTCAACTGATATACACTGTACTTTTTCTAAAGGTTTCTTGCTACAGAGTCATCCTTCCAAACCCTTGGATTCTTAATATTCATGTTAATATTCATTTTAATATTCAAACAGAAGCTCCGTAGTATCACACATTAAATTTATTGCTTATTGAAAAGTATGTGCGATCGCACATAGTGATTATATAAAAACATTCGAGGTATGTGCGATTATACATAATTGTCATTTGTTGAGCACATTGCAAAAATCTATGTGTGGACACATTAATTGTTGCTTTTTTATCAGAGTAGTAGGTAAAACCAATTGTGTTTTAAGAATGCTTTTTTTTTACTACGCATATAAATTATTACCTTTCATAATAATTCTATTGGGTTGAAATTTCTTCACGTATTTCATGGATCTTTAGTTCTTCAATATAAAAGTGATTACGAAAAGACAATTATAATTGATTTACTTTGAAAAAATAATTTTTGTGTCACTGCGCTAAAAATCACAAGTTCATTTCCATTGTTCGCCATTTTGAACTGACGAAAAATTGTTGTTTTAATCATTTACCAAAAATCTAGGTAGATTTCACTTATCGAAGTCAAACCAGTTTATTCATTTTTCGACAACTCCATACTGCTTGCAAAAATAAGAACAATCTATTCAGTCGCTATTATTTCATAATAGCGTATAGCGTTTAGACGCGTCGAAACACCACTCGGGCTGCTTAGACGCGTTTGGCAGCCGGTTCGCACCGCATCGCGTCGCGTTGGCTATATCAGGTTTACGCGATACGCATATATTTTCATCAAAAGTGTTTTGACGCGAACGCGTTCGCTCGCGTGAACGCTTCCAAACGCTTTCAGTATACCATCAGCCTACCAGTAAACCCCGCACACCGCCAACAAAGAACAAAAACCAAAAAAAAATAACGGAGGAGGCAGCCCACCCCACCCACCCCCCCACCCCCCCAAGGTTGTTGGTTGGTGGTGAAAAAATAACAGCCACCAGGGAAGAGCACCCGATCCCCCTGGGAGGGGGAAAGAAAACACCTATGGTGAGTTCCGGCTCCTCTTACGATTTGGTAGCCTCCGCCGCACTGGAAATTGCTTGTCCAGATGTGCCTGATGTGATTCTGGATTTTAGATTCACCCACCCGCAAGTGAAATGTTTTTGAAATAACATGTGAGAACTGATGGTCCTCCGATTTAACGCGATGCGTATACTCTTCCTTTTCGGAAGCGTCAAAACGTGTCTGGGTGATTAGTCAGCATTCGGTGGGGTAATTAAACCCAGGTAGCGTGTTTCACTCATTTGCGGTTGAGTATTTTGTTGTTGTTACTAAACACCTTCACTCAGAGTGCCACATTGCGTAGCTTCTGATGTCCGTCACTGTCATATTAGTAGTGGTGAAATATGAAATCCTATCTACTATGCGTTTTCTTTGCCCTCCGGATACTCCCAAGACATCAAATCCACTGGACTTTGGGATGAATAATGATTGATGAGTTTTTAAGCGAGCGCATAAACAATCGCAGGAGACGTGAAGCTTCTGTTCCGATCGAGAGAGGAAAATTCTCGGTATGTCATCATCGTTTCCAAGTCATTGTGTATGTTTTTTGTTGTTGTTGTTTTTGGTTTGAATATGTTTTCCAACAACTAACGCCAGCTCATCTTGGTTGAATTGATGGCCGAGTCATCTGCATGGTTCCGGTTATATAACTATTGCTTGCTTTTGCGGCCCAGACATTTACTCAAGAGCTAATCCTATCCTCGCATCTGAAAAATCGAAGCTTTACAACCGATTTTTTTCCCGTTTCATTATCACATTCACACTTGTTCATCGGCACGTTGAAATTATAACTCACACAAGCTCACAGATGAATCAAAATACAATAACGATGATGATGATGACGGTAGCAGTAAGTAACATTGCTGCAGCAAACAAAAATTAGATTTTGAGGATTTCGTCCGCCACTGACAATCGCAGTCCTCAAAGAACACTAAAAGAAATTTTAAATCCGTATGCTGGAGGTGACTGGGTTCGATTCCCGGTCTGGTCTAGGAATTTTTCGTTAAGGAAAATTTCTCGACTCCCTGGGCATAGGGTATGATTGTACTTGCCACACAATCATACTAATGCAAACATGGTACCTGGCATCAGGGTCATACAATTTCACTTTCAATTGAAAATCGTCGTGAGACGATGAACTTAACATTCATCCCTTTCAATTGAAACACATTATCTTCTTTTGACAGCCACTTCTTAGTCAGCTTCGGCAAAAAAATCTTCAAACAAACATTTTCATTCATCGGTGTTTATTTTAGCCTTTGGTATCAAACTAGTATGAAGCAGGACAACTAAAATTCATGTAATATGTGTGGATTTATATTCATTTCTGAGGTATTCATTATTTTTAGGACTAGAAACAGTGCCATCAGATAAAGTAATAGTAGCACCGAAAACAATTATCAACAATGTTATGAAATGATAAATGAAATCTATAAATATAAAAATGAATTTCTGTCTGTCTGTCTGTGTGAACCTTATAGACTCGGAGACTACTGAACCGATTGGCGTGAAATTTTGTAAAGAGGAGTTTTTGGGACCGGGGAAGGTTTTTAAGGTAGTAAGAGACCCCTGCCATATCTGGAAGCGAGGGCTCCCATTCAAATGAAACACATATTTATGCATAACTCGAGAACTAATCAAGCAAAGGAAACCAAATTTAGCATGCGAGAGTTTTTAGAAGCAAGATATGTTTCTATGGTGGTTTGAAACCCATCCCCTCTCTGGAAAGGGAGGCTCCTATAAAAATGAAACAGAACTTTCTGCACAACTCAAAAGCTAATCAAGTAAATGGAACTAAATTTTACATTTGGAGTTTTCTGGAAACAAGAAATGTTACTATGGTGGTTCGAGACCCCTCTTCTCCCTAGAAGGGGAGGGGCTCTCATACAAATGAAACTGAAACTTCTGCATAACTCGAGAACTAATACAGCAAATAGAACCAAATTTGGCATGTGGGGATTTTGAAGGCAATAAATATTTCTACGGTAATTCGAGATCGCTCCTCTTTCTGGTATGTGGCGGGGGGCTCCCATACAAATGTAAAACAAGTTTCTGCATAACTCGAGAACTAATCATGTAAATGGAACTAAATTTGGCAAGTCGGGTTTTTGAAGGCAAGAAATGCTTCTATGGTGGTTTGAGAACCCCCCCCCCCTGTGAAGGAGGGGTCTCCCATACAAATGAAACACGAATTTCTGCTTAACTCGAGAACAAATTAACCAAATCGAACCATTATTTGGCTGGTGCTGTGCAAAAACGTGCAAAGCAACGAGGATTACTCGAGGTACCTCAAAAGCAAATCTTACATTGTTCGTGATGAGGAGCTGTCTTGCCCCTTGGCTGAGAGCAAGCAATAAACTAATAGTGAAAGCAATAAGCTTGAAATGCTAAAAAAGAAAGAAGAAGCCTGTCCACGTTAAATTACGGAAACTTTTCTTTCAGTGTAGATTTTGAATTATTTCACGAGTCGCTGAAATGTTTCACATATTTGACAACTGAAACTCTCCACTTTATTTCGTGGTACAACATGTTTACATTCTTGTTACATTCAGTAAAATGGTGTCGAATCAAGTGGAAGTGCGCAAACGCATTTTGTACGAATGGCAACAAAATTCGATCTTGCCAAGAAACTAAAACTACCGAAAAGTACCGTATTGTGTGTTTACAAATCATTTCACACTGTGGATCAGAAGGTTGGAAGTGGCACAAATTGAAAAGTAATGCTCCCGACAAATGGACAGGAGAAGGTGGTAGCCATTATTGAGAAGAATCCCAATCTTTCTGTGCGAAATATGGCTCGCAAAGTTGGGAAGTCAAAATCATCCGTACAAAAAGTAAAGCAGAGGCAAGAACCGAAGGCGTACACAGTGAAAATGGTGCCCAACCGCGAACTTTCACTGCAAAAAGTCGTGCTAAGGAGCTTTACACCAATTTTTTGCAAACATTTTCTTGTATCATAATGGACGACGAAACATACGTACTTGAAGACTTTAAACAGCTTCCGGGCCTGGCTTCTTATACCGACATGCAAAGGAACGCCGTTGCTGAGCATTTCCGCACAAAGAAAGTGTCCGAATTCCCGATGAAGTATTTGATTTGGCAGGCCATGGTCGAAAATCTAAAAGTTTCGTCTCTACCGGCACCATCAATAAGGATGCGTACGAGAAAGAATGTCTGCAAAAGCGGTTGCTACCGTTTATCAGAAGGCCACGACTCTCCAGCTCTGTTTTGGCCTGATTTGGCCTCTTGTCACTATGCGAAATCCGTCCTGGAATGGTATAAGGTACAAGAGGTCAAATACGTGCCAAAAACAGCCAATCCACCCAACTGTCCAGAACTTCGCCCAATAGAGAAGTACTGGGCTCTAGTTAAGCGGAAACTCTTCGAAACTAAGAAAAAAGCAAATGGTACCGATGATTTCAAGAGAAAATGGAGAATCGTCACGGCGGGCGTATCTGAGGATAACGTACTGAACCTGATGGTGGGTGTACCACAGAAAGTTAGAGAATTTTACAGAAAGAAGGATTAACGTCTTAATCAACTGTTTATAATGTAGATATAACTCTATTATCAGTGAAATAAACAATCGGTTTGTTGAATTATGCATAATTTTTTTTACTGCTATTATTTACACCGTGTCCAATATATTCTCATACACTTTTTCCTTGCATTGGTGTCGTGTAACTACTGAACATGCTTCACGTATGTGTTGGTGTAGTTTTGCACTATGTTTATACAAACGCTTTTAGGTTATGTCCGATTGTTTTCATTCGGTGTTTATCTTTTACCAGCGATGAAGGAGTTTCGTGCTGTGGTGATAAAAAAGTTTTTGAAAGGTGAGCTCCCGGGCGCTATTTTCAGAAATTTGAAAAAACCTCGGCGTAAAGCGGGATTTTGTGTACTGAACCATCCGAAGGTACCGTGACACCTGCTCGTTGGATGGCCGGAAGAGATCCGGTCGTACTCGTACGGTGCGGACTGCACGACTTGTTAAGGTGGTCAGGGAATGGATTAGACGAAAATCACAGCGCTCTGTACTTAAAATGGCCGCAGATCTGAATGTTTCGAGATCGTCAATGCACAATATACTGCAAAGTGACCTCGGATTCCAAGCTTTCAAGAAACGTAACGACAGATTGTGCGCTCTCTCTCTTCGAGAACTGTTCCAGAGAGTGATAGAAATATTCCACGGTTTCAAAGTGCTGCGTCAGTGATGGTAGGGGAGGAATTTGCAAGCGTGGCAAATCACCACTGGTTTTCATCGAAAAAGGCGTTAAAGTGAATGCCGTATATTATAAAACGGAAGTTTTGGAGAAAGTTGTCAAGCCATATGTACAAGAGGTATTTAGAGATGATCACTATGTGTTTCAGGAGGACGGAGCGCCATCGCATACTGCAAATCTCGTTCAGGGCTGGTGCCGAGAAAATTTGACCGACTTTTTGGACAAGAATGAATGGCCTCCCAGTTCACCAGATCTGAATCCCTTGGATTATTTCCTATGTTCATACATGCTGGTGAAGGTAAATGACCACAGGGCGTCTAATATGAACCAATACAAAACCGTAATCAAACGAATTTGGGACAAATTGCCGATGGAAGTCGTGCGTGCCGCCTGTGACGGTTTCGAAAAAAGCCTGGAGATGGTCAAGAAGGTTAAATGCGCTGTTATTCCAAAACATATGCTGTAGTTGATCAGTATTATATTGCAATATAATGGGTAAAGTTATCAATAAAATCTGGCTTATCGATTTGAAATAAATAGAGTTTTATTTTGTATGAGAATATATTGGACACGGTGTAGGTGTCCGAAATCTAACGTGGACAGGCTTTATAATGGAACAAAATTTCTATTTAAGCCTTGCTCGTGACAAAATCTGGACACCCCTAAATACGTATATCTCTGGAAATACTTCATCAACGCGTGAAATATTTTGCAGACTGATGAACGTATGTATGTCTGTTCATTGTGTAAAATCAATTTTTGGTGATACTACAAGCTTTTAGATCGAAGATGGCGTTGAAAAAAGGGCAAGTGCGAAAAGCAATTGAGTACGGTCGTAATGAAAATCCGGACCTGTCAGTGAGAAAACTTGCAAAAAAGCTTGGTTTTCCTGCAAGCACTCCCAGCAAACACAAGATCGCATCCCAAGTAACATTGCCAAAACCATCCAGCTTTATTAAGTTCTATTAAAGTTTTATGAAAGCCACTAGAAATCAATTCGGCTTCATTATGGCAGCAAGAGATGCCAATAGGTTTCAAATTTTAGTCAGGTTTATAAGAACCTACACAGCTTCTTTACAACGATCTTAAAACCTTGACTTCTAAAATTCCTTTTACTCCTATCAAAGGTTTTATTTTGACTTTATTAACTCATAAAATGTTGTTATGAAATGCCGTTTTAGGAATCATTCATATTATCTTATTATGGTCAGTTGAAAAAGCATTTTAAAACCATTTTGCCTCCAGTAAATGCATTAAACGGCTAACTGGCATTGAGGAAAGCTACCAAGCGACCAGATAGTTTTATAGTAGCCATTGCTAAGATAAATTGGCTTTTTGGCAAAACTGTGATTTTTTGCAATCGCCATATTGAAATATATGAAATAATTGAAATGTGGAAAAATAAATACACCAAATTTTAAATGTAATACAATTGAACTGTAGATCTACGGCAAATTTCGGTATTCGTTCAGATAACCTTATTGAATTCCATAAATTTTCAGGAGTTTCATGATTAATTTACGGAATATATTTCTTTCAATTTTGTTTTTGTTGTTGTAAACTCGCATAATTTCCAAGGCGCATTAATTTTCAGCTCTTATCGTGCCAATATTCACCATAAAATTGAATCCGCATATGATTTGGAGCATGATACGCTATAAAACAAACTCAATTTGTTTTATATATTTTGCTATCAAACATAATTTTCCGCAACAGTAGAACTTTTTTCTTAGCCATTATTTACTGCTGAATGAATCAGAAGAGCAACAAAGCAAAACAACAAAAACCAACCACGATATCGCCGTGATGTTTGACAGCTGTGGCCATTTGGCCCTATGCTGGTTTTGATGGCGGCCAATAGGTTTTATGATGGTTCTCAAGTGGTCATAACATCTTTCACTAGAACATTTTCAAAATCTTTATGGTCTTAGAAAGGTTTTATTAATTTGTTATCACAACCGTCTATAGAGTGGGCCACTTTGTACACATTTCGGCTTTAAAGATGCATAGAGGAGGTGTTGGTAGATAAAACAGTTTTGAATGTAGTGTCATCAACAAAGCCGGGAGGAGTGCTATACGGCTGGAATAGAACTGAAATTGTTACTTGGGATATTATAACGGATATGAGTACACTCAGTAGCAAAAAAAAGCCGAGCGATATGTTGCTTCCATGAACCGTCATATTCAACCTTCTGTAACTTTGTCAATTATCAATATTTTTGGCTGAATTTTTGACAGAACTATAATTAATGTATTGACCCTATGTGACCAAAATTTCATGTTGATAAGGTTCATAAATTTGAAGTTTTGATAACATATGTCAAAAAAGTCGTTTTTGTACATACCAATTTCAAAAATACGTACTTTTTTGAAAAATTTAGGTAGCATAGTAAACATTTCAGCACAGCCTAACAAAGTATAGGAAATAATGTGGATAAAATTTGAACTGTTTCCATCAAGTGGTTTGGACCACAGCCGGCGTCAAAGTTGACGCACCAACATGAGTATTTCTCTTTTTCACACGGTATTGGCCTTGCTGAAATATCGGTGCAAAAAAAAAGCCGAGGCGAATTCATCTTGTTAATACACATGATTTGTTACGCTTGATATTTACAAAATAGCAAGTGTAACCCAAGAAGAACTTTAAAATATGGCATACAATATGTTTTGGTTTATGAAAACTACGTTTACAGTATTACACAGTATTATTAGTAAAATAAATAAACATAAACATGATTATACCCATCGTTGGCTTCCCACACTTAACTGCACCACTGGGTACTTTTTTTTAAGCGTGTGGACGTATATAACGCCACGGTGCGTTCTGCCCCGCTTTTAGTTTTGCATCGTTTTGTCTAAATATTTTGAAATACGTGGAATTGTAGTGAAGTTGTTTTGCTATCTTTATTCCATACCCATTAGCTGCCTGACTACCAAACAGAGCTAAGAGGATGTGGCGATATGTTGCAACCTCCTCACTTTACAACTCTAATGAGTAACTTTTTATAGCCGTGTTTTCACTTTTTACAACCGGTGCATCATATCCCAGTCTTGTGGTGCGTCTTACCCCAATTTTGGGGTGCATATTGAGCAATGAAACAGGCGTTTTACCCCGGTGTCGTCGTGGGATCAAATTGGTAAATTGGGGGGATCAAACTTTGCTCCGTAAAGTGTTACACACGCCTGAGCCTAACAAATAAACGAACTAATTTTTAAAAAAAATGTTATTAAACCTTCAGGCAAACAAAAAAGCAAGTATTGCTCGTCGTTGGTGTCTAGTGAGATGTAAATGATTAGTCAAGTAGAATTTCATTTTCTATGTGATATTAATGTAAAAATCACTTATTTTAGTGGAAAATATCTACATCGGCTTTCAATAGTAGCTTAGTGGAATATTTTTTCCGTTTTCCTTTTTGTTAACAGTGTAAATAAATACACTCAAAAAATAAATCGCATACCAATCGAAAAAAAATCATTGGAAATTCATATAACATTCATGTAATCTAATTATTGGGAATTGCAGTCGAATGTCCCATAAATCTTATGTGTCCATTGAAATTCATGTGGATTGTCGAATAGAACTTATGAGATCATATATATGCTATGTGAATTTCCGATAAAAATGATTAAATTTATTATTGGAAAAATATCATGTGCGTTCCAAAGGAAATTACATGGAAAAAATGTTTCAGTGTAGATTTATGGATCCAATTATATGTCGGTGTTTATTCCGCAGAGCAGCTGCGGGTAAGTATTCTTCTTGTTTTGGAATTTTCGCCTTATTATAAATTGTCTCTAGATAAGCAATATTGCAAGCAATCCCTTCCCCCACATAACTTTCGGATGTTTTCGGATGTAATTGTATAAACACACCTCGTGTTGTTCATGCGGAGGCGAATTTGTGATTCCCTATCTCTAGGCGGACGCTTACCTTTTTTGCGGTCCACAAAGCCACCCTGTCAAATCGGCTTCGACTGGTTTATCTGCAAATAAATAGAGAAGTAATATAGTTTGTTAGTTTTCATATTAGCTAAAACCGTTTCAAATATTCACGTGCTCAACAATTATTTCCCCTCTACAACTACTTCGCCCGCTTTGCTACCGTATCAATGAGATAGAGGATCTGTCATATCCAAATCGAAAACCCGCATGCATAGCATGGCCTGCTACGTCGTGTGTGAGTCGACCGCCCATCAAACCACTCTCACATGAGAAACGCGCGCGTCAAACACGCAGTTGTTAATCATAATGATATGATAACTCATATCAACGACCTTCCAGGCTAGCCAACAGTCAGCAGTCGGAGGGTGTGCTATGCTTGATTTTTTCTTTGTGGTGTCCGGGTGTGCTGTGCTTTGTTCGAATTGGGCTGGACCACGGTTAAGCAAGGTTTAGATGATTTCACTCGGTGTTCGCCCATTGTAGCTATCTAGATCAATATAGCGTTCTTAAGTGACCATCACATACATCAATTTATTGGCAAAAAGAGGGGAAATATTACCAGTAATATTGAAGACGTAATGCTATATTGTCAAATTTTTAACCTTCATACCGTCATGATACCGAAAATAACATCGACCATACAATTATTCTCAATTTACTGATATTCGATGGACGCTTTGAGGCTACGAAGCGAGAAAATGTCAAACATGCTCTGAATAACCTGTGCTCAACTATTCACGGGCACTCACACAAAAGCGCGTGAATACTACGATACCAATCAAAACAAAAGCAGAACCGCTCCGTTTCGAACAGAGTCTGAGCTCAAATAGGCGTTTTGTCGTCAAATTTAACGGCAGCAAATGACCAGTGAGAAACCGGACCGAATCGACCGATCATATATCGCATAATTAGCATGTGTTTTGGCTCGCTGAAAACTAACACCAGCATTATCGAGTTAGTACGAGACTGACATTTCCCAATCAATAAACGAGTTAACTGCTACGACGACAAGATGGAATCATACTTGATAAGCATCGATACGGTCGATATTTTTTTTTTTAGCTCAAATTTTGGAAGAAGAGTCAGGACCTGATTTAGAAAGAATCTATACTTTGAACGAACCTAATGGCCAGTATAAAGATTGGACTCGGAAAAAATGCGACACTTTGTTTTGGGTGTAACTTTTCATCGCGTTGGTAAAAATTTTGGAAATTTTGAGTAGTACGTGTTAAGTTTATGTGTGCAAAATTTTATCGCGATCTGTCAAGTAGTTTTTAAGATGCATTCGAAACAAGAAGAGCTACGCCAGCAAATCTTGGGCACGGTGATCGATAATCCTGGTCAGTCGCACAGATGGATCGGCAAAAGGCTTGAAATCCACCATTCCTCCGTGTCCCGCGTTGTGAAGATGTTCCAGGAGACGAAGACCTATATATATATATATATATATATATATATATATATATATATATATATATATATATATATATATATATAAATTAAGAACTCATTTGGAGTTTCGGGGTTTTTAAAAAAAGGTGAACACTGAACTACACTATGTGAAGGTAAGACTAATAATGATTTTTATTGAATGATCGAAATTGGTTGAAACCTACCAATGTCCCTAAAAGTCCTAACACTGCAATTCTCAGCTCAGGTGGTCGGGTTCGTAGTCCAAGTCGATGTCGCATGTTGTTGTCCTACTGTTGTCATGTGCTGCGTCGGCTGTCCTGGGTGCGTTGGCTTGTTATTATCCGGTGGCCTCGATGGGCTCGGTGTCGAATGTGCTTACGGTTGCACGTTGGTTATTATGTTGATGAGCTGTTCTTTGGTGACGGGTGATGATGTGTTGGAAAGTTGAATGGCCCTCGTGTTAACTGCTTCCCCCTCAAGATTGGATCGTCCCGATCCAATTCCGCCATGGCTTATGTCTTCTAATGTGGATGATGTCCGCTTTTCTACGTTGACTGTCAGATTTGTTCGGTCGGCTGATGTTGTCTTTTTAAACCAGTTGTAGACTACCAAGCATAGGCCTAAAATGATACAAGTGGAAGATAACCCCAAACTTGTGGCTGTTTGGAGCGTATGCTGCTGTTTTATTAACTGAATCTGCTCCCGATTCTTGATGTGCAATTTTTCCAATCCTTGAAGATCTGTTTCCGATGTGAACACGGTTTGTTCAATTTTGACTCCATCCAGAGGTATAACTGTTGGGAAGATGTGTGCCGAAAATGTTGTGGTGGTGAAGTTTCTTTGATCAATCTTTATGGTACAATTCGAGAAAAATATCAAGAATGTGCCTGATAACTTCCTGTCGTTATTTAAGCAATTTGTGGATAACGTGACTGTTGAATTTTTCACGACGACGTAGTTGTCTGTCAGTCGTTTTATATTTGTTAGGTTCCGGTAGTTTGTAAATGAACATTTTCCGGGTAGTCCTCTTATGATTTTTGAGAAACAACTGTCGTCTGAGACGTCTTGGAGCTTATCTTCGTCGCAGAGAGTTTTCTCTCCGATGTATTGACAGCTTTCCTTGAGAAAATACGTTAGATTTCCGTATATTACTGCTTGATGCCATGGTAGCTTAACGATCTGACCATCGATGGGAAGCGGTTCCAGGAGTAGACTGCTGAAGGTATATGGTGAGATTTGTGGAACGCCGATTATGAAGTATAGAACTGAACCTTTGAAGAGTGCTCGAATATCCAAAAAATCGTAGACCTGATCAGTGCTGAGAACTGTAATTCCCTGTTCTTCTAGTCTATCCAAAATAAACTTGAGTTCCTCTGACTCTAAGAAATTCTTTGAAATGATATTAATTCTAGCTAGCTGGATTACTTCGAAAATTGAGTCAAGATGTTTTTGTAAAAGATCCATATGGAATGAAATTTTAAAAGCTTGTCTTATTGCTGTAAAATTTTGATTGATTAGCTTGTTTATAATTAAAGATTGCCTAGCTGTAATTATTTGTTGTTTAATTATTCTTTGTTCTGCATTCACTGTATCAATGATCTTATTAATCCTATTTTCCAAATGTTGGTTAAGTTTGACCTGTATATTATTTTGCCTGGTGAGATCCAGATTCCTATCTTTTAAATCTTTAATGTCATTATTAATTTGGATTAAGTCATTCTCATCCAAATTTCCGGTAATTACTTTGATGGTTGAGCCCAATAAATTAAAAGCTCCTCTTTTTTGCCTTGTATGTTTGATTGGTAAAAGTCTTCTGTATAAATTCCAAACTTCATTGAGCTTCGCGTTTAGCATAGATGTCAAGTCCGTGAAATCTTCGAAAATTTTGAGTCCATCGATAGCAAGTTCGATGTTATCTAAAAGTGGTCTGTATTTAGTTAAGTCGATAGCGTGGTATATTCGATGTCTGCCCGTCTTAAGAATTGTGTTTCCTGTCTGTAGCGTCAAGAGTCCTGGATTTCGCGTCAAATCGAAAAGTTGTATTGTCTGTGATGCGGTCATCACAATAGTCAATGTCATGGTCAGGGTCACTGGTTGAATCCACATCTGAAATTAAATGTGACAAAATTTTGGGTGGATTCATTTTCTCCGAATATTATCTTTATGGATTTCCCTATCAAAGTTGTCGAGGAAGGTTCTCCCGTGGTCTTCGACTACTTTGATTGGTTGGTATTTCTCCCGACCCTTATTCCTAATTCCTTGTATTTTGTTGTAAACAGTGTCCTCCGGTGTGAGGACTGGTGGGTCCTCCCTTGTTTTATTATGATATCCCAAATTTTTATTTTTTGTAATGTTTGAGTTTTTGATTACTTCTTCGAAAAAGTTATTTCTATTTTCTAAAATTTTTCCCATATCCAAAGGCCTTTCCTCTCCATCCCGTAGAGCATAAAAAATTTCTCTGGGTTTAAATTTTGTTGCCGAATGTACCGTGTTATTATAGCACGTAGACGCAATTCTAAATATTTCCTTATCAGTCATATCGGGATAATCCGGTTTGGTGCATCGAAAAATTTCATTCAACGTTGAGTGGAATCTTTCGACTGTTCCATTGCTTTTACTATGATTTGGAGGAGTGAAGTGAATTTGGATATTCAAATTATCAAAAAGAGCTCTAATTTCAATGGACCTTAGAGAAGGCTCATTGTCAGATATAATTAAATTTGGGGTACCATACAAAGAGAAGTATTTGGTAAGTCCACTTCTGACGTCGTGGATGTTTCGTGATTTGATCGGTATTATTGTACCGAATCGAGAGAATTTATCTAGGAAAGAAATAAAAATGTTAGGTTGTTTGATGAAAATATCTATGTGTATTATTTCTAAAGGCTTTTTCGATGTGGGTGTTGACCCTAGTTTTATTTTGTACGGATGTCTCTCGTACTTATTTTTATTACAAATGCGACAGAGTCTTATGAACTGTCGTATTTTACATTTCATTCCCGGGAAAAAATATCTACTAGAAATTTGACTATTATTTTCCCAAATTCCCCTATGTCCATTTGAATGTGTTTGATCGATTATCAAATTCTGATCTTCAGCCGTTTTAAGATCAATTAATATTTTTTGTGAAAGGCAGACTTTAAAGGGTTTTCCTCTACTAAAATAATTCTTGTAAACTATTTGAATGGTTTGTATTAAACTTTCGGGGCAAGAAATACAATTGGTTCTTTTTGGATCTATAAATTCTTTAAACATTTTAATAAGATACGGTACGCCAAAATTAGTTTTTGTAATAGTTCTTCTGAACATACGAGGAAATATTGCTTCGTAAGTTTCCTCTTCATTTACTCCGATTTTTAAGATAATTTGATTACTGAATTTATTCAGCGGAGATTCCGTGCAGGGAATGAATGCTGAATCGTCAGTATCTGCGGAGTGTACCGTTTCGTCATCTGAAGAAGGTTCGTCTTCATGACTAGATGATGAGGGTGAATTTTCCTCTACGTCGTTAGCATTCAATTCCTCTCGTACTCTTGAAAGGCTATCTGCTACGACGTTTTGCTTTCCCGGTCTATATTTTATTTCATAGTCGAACTCTTCCAAGTAAAGGCGCCAATGAATTAGCCTACTATTGGAATCTTTGAGATTCAGACTATATGTTAATGGCTTATGATCTGTGTACAATGTGAATTTTCTTCCGTAAAGGTACGGCCGAAAATACTTACATGCCCACACGATTGCCAATAACTCTTTCTCAATAGCGGAGTAATTTTCCTCCGATTTATTGAGGGTGCGGGAAGCGAAGGCGATTGGCTTATCGCTACCAATTTGACCTTGGGAGAGAACAGCGCCAACAGCATAGTTGGAGGCGTCTGTTGTCAAAATAAACGGTTTAGTAAAATCAGGGTACTGGAGGATATCGCTCGAGGTAAGGATGTTTCTACAACGCTCAAAGGCATCTATGAAACTCTTAGAATGAGCAATTTTTTCACCCTTTCGCAGTGCCTGGGTCAATGGTTTAGCTATTTTCGCAAAATCACGTATAAACTTGCGATAGTAGCCTAAAATGCCAAGGAAACCTCTAAGTTCCTTTTCATTTTTCGGTAGTGGCCACTTTCTGATAACTTCTAGTTTATCAGGGTTAGGCCTGACTCCATCACGTGTTACAATATGTCCAAGAAAGGCAACTTCCTTGTGTAAAAATTCACTCTTATCAAGTTGAATTTTCATATTGTATTTCCGGAGAGTATCAAAAATTTTCCTCAAATTGTCGAGGTGTTCTTTAAGGCTCGTTGAGAACACGATGATGTCATCCATGTAAACCAGGCATCTGACACCTATATGTTCTCGCAATATATTATCCATGACGCGTTGGAACGTCGATGGAGCATTTTTGAGGCCAAAAGGCATTCTCAAAAATTCATAGTGCCCGTTCTCGACACTAAAAGCTGTTTTCTCAATATCGCTCTTACTAACCTCGATCTGATGAAAACCAGATGCAAGATCGAGAGTAGAGAAATACATACAACGGCCTAACTTATCGAGAATATCGGTTATGTTAGGTATGGGATAACGATCGTCAATCGTTTTCTCATTCAACTTCCGATAATCAATGACAAGACGCCATTTCTTTTTGCCGGATGCGTCCAGTTTCTTAGGAACTATCCAGACGGGTGACGTCCACGGGCTGTTCGAAGGTCTAATAATACCTTGGTCGAGCATTTTAGAAATCTGTCGCTGAACTTCCTCTCTGTGACAGAAAGGGTAGCGGTATGATTTCGTGTGAATTGGTATGTCGTCACGTGTTGTAATTCTATGTTTGATTGCGTTTGTGAAGGTCAATTGCTGTCCTTCCATAAAGAAAATATTATCGTAGTCTGCAATCATTTTTAATAAGTTGGTTTTTTCTTCGATATTTAAATGATCAAGTCTCAACTGATCAAAAAGTGGTTTTCTATTAAACTCGTTTTCCTCGTCTTGAGTTGGTTCCTCTAAAGAGAAGTTATTAAGTTCGGCTTCCAGAGGCTCGTCAATTTCTAATTTTGTAGGTTCATTTTTCAGGTTTGTTACAATTGCAAGAAAACGTTTATCTGTACAACTGTAAATTCCAGTTGGTAGTAATATGTCTGGGGTTAAAAGAATATCATTCTCGAGAAAAAAGTCTCCGTCATTCAACATTGAAGGTAGACTCAACACTTTAGATTCATTGGAATTAAATTGAGCCACTGTTTTTTCTGGGTATTTACGTGACATTTGTATTACGCCAGTGGGGAATTTTAGTTTATTTTCTGTTGTCAGAATATCAGCTTTCATCGTACGCAAGGTTTCGTATCCGATGAGGCCGTCGAAAAAATTATGGAAGTCAAACACGTAAAAGATTTGTTTGTTCGAACCCGGTACGCTTGGAAATGGGTTGAATTCTGCAAATTTATTAACAAGATGCGTACCTGATACATTTCTTATTCTCATGGCCTGTGTGAAACGGCACTTTTCATAATTAACGTGTTTTGTACTGATGTAGTTTTTGTTTGCACCAGTGTCAATCAAAAACTTCAGTGGTCCTTTGCTAGTAAGAATTTTTACATATGGTAGGAAATTATTTATCTCTTCCTTAGTACTTCCGCCATTAAATGAAAATTTATCTCATCGGTATCACAAGCTACTTCTTCATTCCTTTCTAATTCTGCTGAACCCGATATACAAGGGATGGGTTCAGTGTCGGGGGCTTCGTCATAATATTGATGTGTTTCATCGTATTCGTAGTGGGGCTCATAAGGCTCATAAAAATCTTCACCCTCATGATAGTTTATCACGCGGGGTCTATTTATATAATTTATCTGCTTTGACCTTACAGATGGATCGACCTCCATGGGTGTTGGTTTTGGCAGCTGCATTGGTCTCGGTTCAAAAGCATTTCTTAGTTGCACATTAGGTGCATTATTGAAAGTGGTTGGAAATTTTCTTGGTGGGACTTGTGGTCTCGAATTAAAGTTTTGTGCGGGAAAATAGTTCCGCTGTGGCTGATTAGGGAATTGATAATTTTTGAAAGGTTGGGGTGGTTTGAAATTAAATTTTTGTTGTTGGTTTGGGATTTGGAAGTGTTGCTGTGTTGGTTTTGAAGGACCTGGCAACATAAGTGGTTTGGGAGGCCTGATTGGCTCCGGTTTGTTTAGGCCAAACCTGTTTTGAAAATTTCTTTCTTCCACACACGCATCAAATGCTTCTTTCAATTTCTTAGGCTGACGTGCTCTCACGTTACCGCCAATGGGTTCTCTAAGCCCAGCTAAAAACACTTGTAGTGCATTTTCCTGATGTGTTTTTGTGCGATCAGCTCGCAGATTTGCATTTGTTGTAGAGATATTTGTATGGTTGATAAGCAGTGAAAGGACGTTCTGCACTGAACCATAAAATTCCTCGATGCTACCAGTTTGTTGCAACTGGAATAGCTCTCGAGTAAGCGTGACTGAATCTCGCTTATCGTTATAGTAGGCGATTAAATTTGCCTTTATTTCATTCCACTTTAGTGGGGTGCCGTGAATTTCCAGTACTTGGTCGGCATCTCCCGTAATTTTAGCCCTTATAGATTGCAACCAGACCTCTTCGAACGGAGTGTCTTTCATTGTATCTAAGAAGGGAAGTAAATTTTCAACTGCTCGGATGAATGCGTGCAGCTTCACAGGGTTACCATCGAAAGACGGGAGTTCCCTTATTGCTTGAGGCGTTTGCATCGCCTTTAGCACTTTTTCGGCTCGTTGGAACATTTCGTTTGTTCGCAAAACTTGAGCCTCCTCTTCTTCTTGGTTTGGAACTGAATTATTCACTGGTTCCATTTTGAGAAAAAAGGTCTCTATTTAAAAATCTATTTAATCACAATTTCACTAATTACAAATTATTTAAACAATTTCACTAATTTCACTTTTTCGGATTTGGAAAATTGAGAAAGCACTATAGTATTTTTTGATAGGTAGAGTAGAAGTAAATAGGTAGATAGTTAATTGAAAATTACTCACCGTGACAATCCGATGTTCGCTCGGGCTGGCCTGCCTGGCTGATGATGTAGATTTCTTCGAAGGGAGTTGGTCCGATTCTGCAAAGCTCTTCTGTAGAAATGGTTCACTACACTGCGATATTCACTCGCGGCGACCCGAATGGTGGAAACTATTCACTACTTCTGAACTTTTAAACAAAACCGATCCTACCGACTGCGCCAATTAAGAACTCATTTGGAGTTTCGGGGTTTTTAAAAAAGGTGAACACTGAACTACACTATGTGAAGGTAAGACTAATAATGATTTTTATTGAATGATCGAAATTGGTTGAAACCTACCAATGTCCCTAAAAGTCCTAACACTGCAATTCTCAGCTCAGGTGGTCGGGTTCGTAGTCCAAGTCGATGTCGCATGTTGTTGTCCTACTGTTGTCATGTGCTGCGTCGGCTGTCCTGGGTGCGTTGGCTTGTTATTATCCGGTGGCCTCGATGGGCTCGGTGTCGAATGTGCTTACGGTTGCACGTTGGTTATTATGTTGATGAGCTGTTCTTTGGTGACGGGTGATGATGTGTTGGAAAGTTGAATGGCCCTCGTGTTAACTTATATATATATATATATATATATATATATATATATATATATATATATATATATATATATATTATTATATATATTACCAAATCATGGTTGTTCTAAACTAATATATTTGTTGTTTCCACCTTGAAAGGGATTTATTATTACCAAAACACAGGTTGCGTTGATTCAGGGGAATAAATTAAAATTTTAGATTGCTTCTACTAAAGCGGCGGTTAAATCAAACTGATATTTTGTTTGGAGAAAAAAATAACTCAAAATTTAGTTTGAAACAAACTATTTATTTTTGATTATTTTATTTTCCGTCATCCAGACATTACATGCTCTGAGTCAACAATAGGTGAAAATTTAATACTTTACTTAAAAAAAACTGTAAATATTAGAAAGGTTCCCATTAACATTTGTAGATTTCTCTTACAGTGAGAGAATGTAAATGTGCACTTTTCTAATGTGTGTTAGCATTTTAATCAAATAATTGAAATTACAGACGAAATGTAAAGTGATTGTAAACGGAAATGTTTGTTGTTTCAATAGCTTTTGTTTGTTTGCTTGCTTCAAACAGCATTTAAGTTAAATCATACTATTTTTTTTTTTTTAAATAAACAATAAGCGTTGGTAGAATCAACCAACAAATCTGTTTATTTTCGTAGCTGTCACAATGAAACAATCAACATAATGGTAAATTCAAACGCATGTCAGTTGAATTTAACTGCTTAAATCCCGAAACAATAACTCAAAATTTCAGTTTGTTTAATCACCGTAGGTAGTCAAGTAATATGATGTAACGTGAAATTCCTGTTAAATGAAACTAGAATATGTTTGCGTTTACCAATACTTTCTCTTCCCAACAAACATCGGTGTTGAATTAGAGCTTGTTCAAGCAAATTTGGAGAAGCTATTCAGCTGTTTCTTCTAGAATAGCTGAATAGCTTCTCCAAATTTGTTTGAACAAGCTCTAATTCAACACCGATGTTTGTTGGGTTTGTACTCTTAGCAAAGCGATTTTTTTTTTTGCTTCGGTGGCTTTCCATTGTGCTGAAGGTTTCAGAGCGTCACACATTGAGAAGTAAAGGGTGTCCACGATGAAATTGCCACACTATGAAATTGCTCTAACTTTTTAACCGTTGGGTAGAATTTAATGAAAATTTGGGTGGATTTAGTTCATAGTGCATTATTTACATCCTGCAAGTTTTATAGTCCTGTGATCAAAACGGAAATCGCGGAAATGGAGTCGAAAGAACAGCTCGTGCGTGATAAAATCTTGCGCATTCATCACGAGAACAAGGATCTCTCGCATCGTTCCATCGCTAAAACGTTGGGAATCGCGAATTCCACGGTGTCGCGAGTGATT